>JABASK010000533.1:0-13830 GCA_019776465.1 Rambutanura hunanensis | reverse complement strand
AAGAAGTTTTTTTTTCATTCAGTGCGTGAAAAAGTTAAATTTGACTGAGTTTTTTTTCTATCTTTCAAGATTTAGAGCCTGATCAAGCCATATTCACTCACGAAAGAGTGTGAGAAGGATTCAATTCAAGGATAAGCGTTTTAGAGTAATTTATGATCAATTAAAACGAATTTTTTAAAAAGAATGATGGCAATGAAGTGTTGAAATTTGAATAACTAGTAAGAAAAAAAAAACCTCGAAGGTGAAAAATTAGGAAATGTGGATGATTTATAAGAATTTGAAGTGTCTTTGACTAATTAGGTGGCGTAATGAATAGAAGTGTTGGAGTAACTTTAAAGATCCGGTTACATGCTTGGGAACCTTTTGAGTTAGGTAAGATAAGGAAAAAAATTTAAAAAAAAAGCAAAAAAAAGTTACTTTTCAAGTTTCCAGATTGCGTAAATTGATTAACTAGGAAAACATTAAATTCAAGTATTTTTTTTAAGTTGATTTAAATTATTGTGTGGTGCTATTGTTCAACAAAGGTGCGGATTTATTCCAGACAAGAAGTAAAGTGGGACCACCACCACCACCACGAGCTCCCACTTTTGCACCTACCCTCTTTATTTTGGTTCATAAATCATGTGAAAATTCTGGCCAATCCTCCGATTCATAAGTGGCCTCCTACGGAACCACCCCTAAAATTGCCCCACCTTCACCCGTATAATATGCTTTCTCCTCCAACATTTTTGATTTTGTCATCTCCCTCATAAGGACGCCAGTAAAAGAACAATGCTTTAGGAAGTAATTTCGGCTTTTGTTTGTTCTTTTCTTTTAGTATTTGTGCAATTTGGCCTAAAATTAGCGTTTTTTTTCTCTCTTGCTTATTTAGATAATTGCAAATTGAGTCGTCTACTGAACTTGACAAGTGGTAGAAATTTTGTCCCGTTTTTTTTTTGAAAACCTGTGTATTAACTATTTTGCTAAAGTTCTTTGAGCTTTTGATGACTTAATTGGACTCGTAAAACATTTATGTCAAGTTTACTATAGGGTTAAACCTACAAATTTGAGGGTAAGTGCAAGGTATGTTTAGGTTAGGTTAGTTTTAGGCTTGTGTAAATTATGCCATAAGGTTCTCGTCCCGTTTTTTTTCTTGATGACATGGGTTTTGATGCTCACAGGTTGTAAATTACGTTCCGCTTTGTTATATTACAAAAGGTAATTGGTGAGTTTGGTATTAAAAAGGTATGAGCAAAAATTTGTGAAAGATACAATAAAATTTGGACGGGAAATTTGCATCGTAGTTATTGAAGAAATGCTGCACATTTTACAATGTCAAAGATATTAGTACAATGAATAAGAGTTTAGTGGTTATTACAATTTTTTTTAAAAATGCGTTTTTTATACCATTTTTGTTCAAGAAGAATAAACACTGACGGAGTTTAATTTGCGTGCCCAATCGGAGATGACAGTTGATCGGAAATCCGGCCCTACAATTTTTTTTCTACGTTTGGTCTTCAATTAATTTTTGGTTTGCCATACACATCATCTGGCTCAGCTTTTTTTTAAAAAAAAAGTAACACAAAAAAACTCTACACAAAAAAAAAATGTTTTTTGTCTGTGTTCGTTTTGTTCAAAACCGATTCGCATGTAATCACACGTTATTAAACCCTTTTTGTCAAAAAACTTTAGTTGAAAATGAGTACTTTTTTATGACAAAAATCCCCTTCCATATTATCCTCCATCTCTTATGATTAACTCTCTCCTGTTTATCACCGGAAGTTCATAATTTTCAAGTTATTGTCTACTCTTCTACACAATAAAGATCATGTCCAGTGCATAATGCTATGATACCAATATGTCAAAAAAAGAGGGTAACGTTTACTAACTAATATTTGAACTTTTGCAGGAAATGCACGGTGAAAAAATGTCACAAAAAGGAAATTGATGATGGGTTGATAGACGGGAAATTACCATCAGAGACTAATTTGAGTTCAATTTTTTCATGATTTATTACACAATAGAATCATCCTGCCCTTTTGACCTATTGTTAATTTTTTTTTTCTTCTATATAATTTACAGTCTAACCGTGAACAAAAATTCAAGTTTTTTAATTCAAGAGGAAATTGAGTTTTGACAAAAAATTATACCAAACAAAACTTGGAACGTAGCAGGTTCTTTTGAATTCAATTTAATATTTTATAATAAGTTCTGTAAATTGAAACTAGGATTTGTGATTTGGCACGCTCCTACAGTTAGGTTAGGTTTGGCTCAAATGTTCTTTTTGCCTCCAGGAAAAATTTGACCTCTGCTACGCTTTCATCTGTTGTCAATTTGTCTCCGAATAACCCCCCTCCCCCCCACTTGGTACAGTATACTATAATTCCCTACGGAGAACCCTCGCGTTCTGGTAACAATGAACTACGAATGCGACAAAAACCTGTTCATCCGGATTTGAAAAAGAAAACCTTTGGAACAGATTTGAAATAAGTGCAGTAGTATCAACAGGAGGAGGGTCAAAAATAATCCCAAATGAAAGTGAATAGAGAAAAAGGGGGAATTTTTCCGCAATGCAGATAAAAGTATTATTACCAATTCAAATTTTGTATCCATATGGATACAAGATTGTGTAAAACTTGGGATACACTGGAATAAAAGTTCATGGAGAGAAAACTTTCTCTGTAATATGCAATAAGTATTTCCTAGACTTTTATTATGTTCTGTGTTGTCTGCTTATGGTATACTTTTGCCTAACTAAAAGTTCTCAGTTCTTGTTCAAACTTTCTCTCCGGGATGAAATCAATCAAAGGATTTTGATCTTAAGTTTTCGTTTTTTCAACAGCAGCAGCAACTTATGAACTTTTTTCCTTGGGTTGATTCTTGTCGTTGGAGATTGTTTGCAAAATGACTCTGTTTTTTCCAACACTTAATTTTCATCTATTTGAATAATTCGTTGGCATAATACCAAATTTTGAAAAAGTATTCGTTTCGTTTGAGAAGGCAGGCACGAGAATAGGAAGCAATGTCAGCGTCCATACTATTGGATTGCATCCATGACATTGTTTTCTCACTGAAACTTCCTTCCTCGTCAGTCGCTGTCTTTATCGGCGTGGTCGTCAGAGTCATCATTTCTGCAAAGGATAAACCAGACGTCATCAATCACTTTCGATCTTAACCGGTCAATCCACAAAGTTTTCAATTAGAGCATAAAAAAGAAAAATTGACAATAACTGTTCTCGATTTGCATTTTACTGTTATTAATCTCAAAAACATCAAGTACCACTTCCTTCCTTCCGCATTTGGCAAATTAGGTATTTCCTTTTTTCAAAATCAATAATAACAGTGTATACTCATTAATAATGAATTCAGTTGAACGATTAATTTAGTTGTCATTTACTGTATTCGCTGAAGGGGGTAAAAAATTTGGTCGGAAGGGGAAGTGGCTTCTCGCTTGTGCAAGTTTTACATTTTTCTTCGGGTCGTGATTAACTTTAACACGAACACATGCAATAACCTCCAAAGATTATTGGAAATTAGAAAATTGAAAGGTAACTGACGTTTGGAGATAGTTGTTTTTTGAAGAAATGACTTGGAATAACTTCAAACTTACCTTCTGAACGAGATACTTTCATGTACTCTTCAGTTTCCAATGGTTCACTCATTCCAATTTTGTTTGTGGCATAAACACGAATTGTGTACTCGTGCTCATCCTGTAATAAAAATTCTTTTAAGACCACGTTTTTGTATTTCATTTATAGAAAATAATGAATTAAAAAAAATTCACCTCCAACTCTTTAACAACAAATCGTGTAGCCTCTGTTCGGCCAACTTCTATCCATAGATTCTTTTTGCGGTCTTTAACCATCACGACATAGTCTTCAAGTGGTTCACCACCGTCAGATTCTGGAAGGCCCCACTCAACCAACACGGAGCTGAGGGTCAATTGTCGAAATTCGATAGGGGCGGTAGGAGCAGTTGGTGGGCCTGAACGAAAAAAAAAATAGAACATTTAGAAAAAAAGGCCAACGATAAAATAAAAGCAAGAACTCACCTGCAGGTCTAATTATAACATCGTCACTGTCAACCCATTGAACTTTTCCCGAAGGAATTTTTAGAACAAATTCGATATCTGTAACAATAATTCCGGCTTAACGACGAAATTGTATAATGTGTCTCGACCGTTGTGGTCACTTCTGTCCACTCGCGATGAGACTCGTCGTGAGATTCTTCAATGATATAGGTCAGGTCACCGGTATAGTCTTTGGGCTCATCCCAGCTCAAATTCAGAGTGGTGTTGGAGGTCAAGTAGTCAAAATTTCTGGGAGGTGGTGGTGGCTCTAAAGAAAACAAAGCATGAAAAAACATTTGAGTTTAAACTGCAAACTGCAAGAATACTGAACGTTCAAATTTAGGCTGCTATTATTTTTAGTTGAATATAAATGAATTTGATTTTTTTTTGCTAAAGTAACGCCCTTACGTCTTGTGTCCGTCAAATCTCTGAGACAAATCGGTTCTTCAACATAATACGGTTCACTCTTATTATCTCCCGATAGGGCAATGATTCGAAAGTAGTAATTGATATTAGTCTTTAAATACAGTTCAGTAGTGGTGTCAATTGTGTCAGCGGAACGAATCCAAGCTTTCTTAGATTCTTCTCGTTGGTCCACCAAGTATGTGACTTCTTTGAAATTGGCCGCATTTGTAGGTTCAATCCATGACAAGATGGCGGAATTTGACTTGGTCACAACTTTGCATGGGCCGTTAGGTGAACCGAGAGACTCAATGGAATTGCAATGATTCGAAAGTAGTAATTGATATTAGTCTTTAAATACAGTTCAGTAGTGGTGTCCATTGTGTCAGCAGAACGAATCCAAGCTTTCTTAGATTCTTCTCGTTGGTCCACCAAGTATGTGACTTCTTTGAAATTGGCCGCATTTGTAGGTTCAATCCAGGACAAGATGGCGGAATTTGACTTCGTCACAACTTTGCATGGGCCGTTAGGTGAACCGAGAGACTCAATGGAATGGAGACGGACTATTGGGGATTCAAGCGGCTCAGCAATTCCAACTAGAATTGAAAAAAATGGTGAAAATTTTGAAACAATGAATAATGCAAATGTTCAAATTTTGTTTTCAGGCTCACTTGGATTTTCAACAATAATTCGGAACATGTATTCAGATCCTGTTTGTAGTTTTTGAACGCAATAGGTGCTAATGGACGAGTCCAGTTCAGCAACTTTACACCAATCCCCGTCTTCAAACTTTTCAATGCAGTACTTGAGATTTTTATCGTCTGCTGGTTTCCATTCCAAGACAACGGATTCATTTTCTAGTTGTTTAATCTTCAAATTTTTAGGTTTAGAAGGTTTCTCTAAAATTCTGATTGTGGTGGTGGTTGTAAGGGTTTCGTAGCTGCAGGTATAGACATCGTAGTCATTTGGATTGGTAATCACTAATTTGCGTTGGTGATTGGATTTGACCATTTTGTAATTCGCAGATTTTGAAGTGATTGGTTGTTTGTTGCTGTTGGAAAACATAATATAAGATTGAATAAAAATACTATAACTTGTAGAGGTTGAAACATAAAAGTATTTCGAGTTTTGACATCTTAAAAATACTCATTTTCATGTACCATTCCCAGGTGACCTTTCCATTTGGATCGGAAATCTCTACTGTTATCTTCATCTCTTTCGCATCAACAGTTGTGTAGGAAAAGTCTGGTAACTTTTTCAAAAAGTGGGGCCGAGATTCTAAAAACATAGAGGTTAGGGGGTCACTCGAGAAAAGTGTAACAACACAAAGGTCAACGTACTTTCGATCACTGTAAGAGAGCCAGCGCGCTTCTCTTCTCCGACGACACAGCTATAGACGCCGGCGTCTTCCTTGATACATTCACGTATGACAAGCCTCTGTTTTTTGCCATTAATGGTCAATTGGATTCGTTCAGAAAACTGAATTTCTATGTCATCCTTGAACCAATACACGCGAGCGTCTCCTTTGCTCAGTTCGATGTCGAACGAAGCCGTTTCGTTCGCAGTCACTGTCGTATCCTTCATTGAGTCGACAATCTTGGGTGGTAATTCTGAAAAAAAAACGACGTAAAAAGTAAATAGTATAATACAGATTTACTGGATTTGATGAAGTTTTGTACCCCTCAGATATATTGAACTCGGAGCCCCAATTCGATGACATTTAAGTACAAAAACACGCAAGAAAAAGGGGTTTTAAAAACTAATAATTGCCTTTGCTAGTAGAGATTTCCTACTATTTATCAACGATAATTTCCATTTACCCACAATAACGCTACTTTTTTAGTTTCCAATGCATCTTTACACAGTGTAGGAATTTCAAGGAGACAAATGTTCAACTGCAACGGAAGGTAAGTAATTACATTAAAAGTAGAAATATTGGTCGAAAATTTCATAATGAGTTTTGTACGTAGAAATTTACAACTAAACTATTGTGCGGCATATTTTTTGGAGAAAAATATCCAAAAAATACAAAACAAAAAATAACTAAATATTTAATAGTAAAGGAAGCTTGCAGGGAAATTCTTCATCAACTATTATGATGTATGACGCAGCGACGACCGACGTGCTCTAGGCTGGCTACGAGTGGGCCAAACTGTCAGTATGCAAGTTGTAAGATTTTCACATTCAAATTTCAGAAAATAGAAATTTTGTTTAGGTGCAGTTAGTTCTGTATAATAAAATTATTACATATCAAACTTTTTAAGTTTTATGGGTGGAATTTACCAAGTCTTTATTTTTAACCACACGCGCGCTGAACATGTGTTAATTGTTATTATAATAATTGAAATTTTAAGTTGTTAAAATTTTAAAATCATATCACCTGCTGCGTATGCTCATCTTTGTGTTGGTTAACCTAACATTATTGCTAGTATTTCGGGGTTTGCCGCTTCGCGGCAGCATGTTAATACTAATATGTTATGTTAATACTGTTAATTAGTTATGTTAATACTGTAGATACCAAGTGAAAGACCCCCACCCCTCCCCACCCAGTATATCTTTGTCTAACGTTTCGTAGGCGGAAATTGCTACCCTGAATCCTCAATCCCCAGAGAAAAAGGAACCCTAGGTACTATATGCAAATGAGCTGATACGAGTCTTATCACTTCCCAGCTTTAATAAGAATAAATACCTATAGTATTGACAACAAGTTCAGCTCTCACAATTACATAGCTAAATACCTAGTGATATCTAGGTAAAGTAACCTAGGTATTGTAATAATGCAACGAAAGGCCGATTCGACTGCCAAAACGCGCCCCGTGAGTGCATTTTGTACCACCCAGACCCACCCGTCCTGATAAGCCTTTATTCTTTCTCAACAAATACATTTACGTTAATTTTGAATGCGCCATAAATTGAAATATTCGAAGCCTATTTATTAGATTTTGACGAAATTGACATTTTTGACTTACCAATTACAGTCAGTTCACAAGTGGTTTCAGTCTCTTTCTCCAGCACGCAGCTGTACTCGGCTTCGTCAAAAATGGTCACCCGATTGATCAACAGTTTTCTTTTAGGACCTTGCTGTTCAACCTGGATCCTATCTTTGGGAATGATTTCTTCACCATCTTTATACCATTTGATAGCTGCCGTTTCTGGATGAACAACTACAAACAATTCTAAATCTTCATCTTCGTAAGTTTCGGTGTCTTCAAGTTTTTGTACGAAATACGAGTCTGCTTCGACGACGTGGATATGCAGCTCCATACTGGACATACCAATAGCATTAGTTACAGTAATCTTGTATACTCCAGACTCAGTTGTCCGAATTTTTCGAAGTTTGAACGAGTTCGTGTACATGTGCACATCTCGCTGAGTATTTACGGTAAGACGTGGATTTTGTACAATTTCCTCGTTGTCGCGATACCACCGAACTTCTCCCTCAGGGATCGCAATAAAATGGACGTCAATATTTAGATCAGAATCCTTTTGTATTGTGATGTTTTGAACAGTGCGCGTAAATGTGGGCATTAGAAAGTCATCAAGTTCTATTGATGAGTCTTCCGATAAGCTTTGTCGGGTCAGCGGTTCTGTTATGGTTGACTCTGTTCCATGGTCAGAATAAGGTTGACTTACTATCAGTTCGGTCATGGAGGTAGCAAATCCTGCGATATTCTTCGCTACGATAGTGTAAAACCCGGTATCCTCGAAGTAACATTCCCGAATGGTCAATACTGTTGAGGTGGGAGTAGTTGTGATCTAAACAAAGAAAAGTTTTTTGTTTTAACTCTTGTCTTCTCTAGGATTATTCACTACTTAAACATTTTACCGAAAAGTCTTGTGTGCTCCGAATTATTGTTGTATTTTTGAACCAAGTCAAGTTTGGATTTGGAAAACCTTCCACCTCTACGCTAAGACAAATACTATCCCCGTCTAAGACGCTAGTTACTGGAGTCAACCTTGTAATGAACTTCGGTGACACCATTTTCTGCGTTTTGTCTTCGAATATTGGAAGGTGCTGAATTTTTTCTTTGAGTTTCTTTCGCAGTGTGTTTAAATACGTGCCATGGTCCAAAAACACTTGTTTGGGGACGTAGCCGTATTCGTCAGTTGTATGCTTTTTCACGTACCACCAGTCACCAGCAGACGGCTCTGAAATACCCGAGACATGTTATGGAAATTCGTTTTTAAAAATTAAAATGAATTTCTTACCAATTATATAAACACGGTCGCCCTCGCTCAAACTAATCTGATCCTGTTCGGTCGTTGTAAATGGCTTGACAACATAGTATACGCTGCACTTTGGCGGAAGTTCCTCGGTACTTTCAACAGTAACATTCAGTGAAGCTTCTGAAATGAATAAATACCAAATGTAATGGCGTGCGCTTTCAATATCTTAATCTTGCGGACTTACCGTCATCGACTGGAACGTCCTTCTTAGGAATGCTTGGGATAACGAGACTCAAATCTTCTTCCATGTTTTCAATAATGTACTTTTTCGTTTCCAGGGAAACACTGACTTCGTCGTCATCTTCTTCATCCGCAAAATATATTTTTGGAACTGCTGGGGCTTTTTTTCGAATCGGGAAGCTAACACTAGACTCTGGTTCCACTGGCTGGAGAATAACTCCAAGACTGGCTTCCTCGTCTTCTACACTGTAAGCGCGCGATTTCTTCCGGAGCTTGACTTTGTGGTCAGTTTCGATTTCTTCGTATACCGAGTCACACTGTTTCAAAGTAAACGACTCCGTATCCAACTCCTCACGGACAAATGGTTTTTTGAGCGTAATTTGTTCGGTGACAAATTGCTCACCCGCGATTTCAGGCTTCTTCGCATGCTTAGAAAGCGTGACTTCCTCGGCTGGTTCTTCAGTGATGACCAGAGGACGAGAGGTGCGTCGCTTGATAGTTACTTCTGCCGGAAGAGCTGGATATTCTTGTAAAGCTTTCGCTTTGTCATCTTCCAATTCAGCTGTAGAAGTGCGTTTCATTTCAAGAAGGGCTTCCTCAGTAACCTCTGCCGCTTTAGGTGTTGAAGATTTTCTTTTAATCGTGATTTCCCCTGTCATTTCCTCATTTGTCTTGGTTTTCGAAGTCTTCTTTCGGATAGTTTTGACATTCTCTATAATTTCTGTCACGGAAGGTTTACGGTTGATAATGACTTCGGCAGATACGTCTTCCTCTTTCATGGGTATCGAAGACTCTCTCGTAGCCCTGAATTCCTCCGAGACATCTTCCGGTTTTCCTATGACGGGCGAGTTTTCTATTTTGGTGTGTGGCGAAATCTCACCTGTCTCTTTCAATTCTAAAGAACTGCTTCTAGTTACTACCGCCTCCGTGGCTTCTTCTCTTTCTTCAGATTTGGAAAACTTTCTCTTAACAATCATTGCTGCAGCCGTGACTTTAGTTTTTTTTGATTTGGAAACCTTGTCTTTACCTTCTTCTGATACGTCGTTGGTGTTTTTAGGTATTGAAGGCTTCCTCTTGTCTACTTCTTCCTCTGAAGCAACTTTTGTTCTAGTCGTTGGCTTTCTGTTGATTATGATTTTGGTCTTGAACTTCCTCTGTTGCTGTATTTACGGATGACTTTCGTTTGATAAGAGCTTCCTCTGAAACATCTTCCGTAGCTTTAGGTATAGATTTGCTTGTAATGATAACTTCTGAAGTCTCGTCTGTATTTGTAGGTATGGCGGGCATTCTTTTGATAACAACTTCCTCTGAAACCTCCTCTATGACTTTGGGTATGGAAGACTTTCTTTTTAAAATGACTTCTGCTGAAACATCATCTGTTGTTCTGTTAATGAAAGGCTTCTTTTTGATAACAACTTCCTCTGAAACCTCTTCCGTGGCTCTTGNTAACAACTTCCTCTGAAACCTCCTCTATGACTTTGGGTATGGAAGACTTTCTTTTTAAAATGACTTCTGCTGAAACATCATCTGTTGTTCTGTTAATGAAAGGCTTCTTTTTGATAACAACTTCCTCTGAAACCTCTTCCGTGGCTCTTGGTATCGAAGACTTTCGTGTTAAAATGACTTCTTCTGAAACATCTAAGGCTTCAATTGTTTTTGACGGCTTTCTCTTGATAATGACTTGCTCTGAAATATCGTCTATTGCTTCTTGAATTGGGAACTTCTTTTTAATCAATATATCCTCAGAAACATCTTCGTGTGTTTTAGGCTGAGTAGGTTTTTTTGTGATAAGAACGTCTGAAGTCTCGTCTGCAGTTGTAGGGGACGTTCTTTTGTTAACCACTTCCTCGGAAACCACTTCTATGGATTTAGGAATGGCAGACTTTCTTTTTATGATGACTTCCTCTGAGACTTCTTGCATGTCCTTAGGTACAGTATGTTTTTTTTTTATGTCAGCTTCCTCTGACACCTCCTCTGTGGCTTTTGGTACCGAAGACTTTCTTTTTATGATGACTTCTTCTGAAACATCTAAGGCTTCAATTGTTTTTGAAGGCTTTTTCTTGAGTAATACTTGCTCTGAAATATCCGGTGTACTATCAATTGAGGGCTTCTTTTTGATTACGATACCTTCTGAAACAACTTCCTTTGCTTTAGGTTGGGAAGGTTTGCTTGTGATTACAGCTTCTTCTGAAGTCTCGTCTGCAGTCGCAGGGATGGAGGGAGTTCTTCTGATAAACACTTCCTCGCAGACTTCTTCTATCGGTTTCCGTATAGAATAGCTTTAGGTATTGAAGGTTTCTTCGTGAAAAGAACTTCTTCTGAAGCCAAGTCTGTGGATTTAGGTATGTCGGGTTTTCTTTTTATAATAACTTCTTCTGAAACCTCTTCTGTGGGTTTAGGTATGGAAGCCTGTCGTTTTATGATGGCTTCCACTGAGACCTGTTCTGTAGGTTTAGGTATGGAAGCCTTTCGTTTTATAATGACTTCCTCCGACACCTCTTCAGTGTCTTTAGGTACGCCAGATTTTTTTTTGATATCAGCTTTTTCTGACACCTCTGTGCTTTTTGGTAACGAAGATTTTCTTTTTATAATGACTTCTTCTGACACATCTAAGGGTTCAATTGTCGTTGAAGGCTTTCTCTTGATGTCGGGTTTACTTACGATAACTTCTGAAACCTCTTCTGTGGGTTTAGGTATGGAAGACTTTCTTTTTATTTTGACTTCCGCTGATACTTGTTGCGTGTCTTTCGGTACCGTAGGCTTTTTTTTGGTTTCAAGTTCTTCGGATTGTTCTATATTTTTTGGTACGGATGGCATTTTCTTTACAGTAACTTCTGTAACATTTATGGCTTCGGCTGTTGTGGAGGGCTTGCTTTTGATTAGTATTTCTTCTGAAATATCTTCATGCGTCGATGGAGCAGTTATTATTACGTTCTCGGAAACCTTCACTGTTTCCTTTAGTGTTGAAGGCTCTTGTAGAATTCCAAGTTTTCCTATAAATGCTTCAGCCTTTACTACCGTTTCGTCATAACTATGACCTTGTTCAGGCTCCATTGAAATTGTTGCCGTTTCTAAGCATGATTTTGTTCCAGTAAGCTCGGAGATTATTCCAGGTTCAAATGTTTCCGAATCTGTGCTAGGAACTTCGAATCGAGTGTCATCGACGACATGAATAGTCTCCTGCTGTACCTGAGTCCCTTCCGCAAATGAAATTCGTTTACCGGTTTTTGCGGTTTTATATGTTGGGATATCTTTCGGAATAGCTTTCTGTGGCTCACAAACGTGGGTAGTTAATTCGTTTAAGGATTCAGTCCAGCAAGCGTCTTCTACTGTTTCTTTAAACATTGTTTCGACTTGTTCTGCTAATTTTTTTTTAGTTTCGAGTGCCTTATCAGCTCTGTCTACGCCTAGTTCATCGACACTTGATGCTTGAACGTTGTCCTCAGAGCTTGCTGGCTTCGAATAAGGCATTTCTGTTTGAATTATAACCACCTCATTGATAACATTTGACTCCCGAATGTTTTCCTCCGATTCAGTTTTTCTTGCAAGAGGAATGTCCTGTTTAATTGTCACCTCTTCCCTTAGAACGGGTTTTTCTTCAGCAGTGGAGGATTGTGGTTTAGCAGGAGCAAATTCGACAGTAGCTTCATCCGGGGCAACAGCTAAAGAAACTGGAAGACCCATTTTCTGTAATTGTTTTGCTTTCGCTGTCTTTATAGAAAGTTGCTTCTCATGTGCAGTTTCTGCGGCTGCAGTTTCTATTTCCAGTTCATTGACAATTGACTCCTGAATATTTTCTTCCGACTCAGCTTCTCTTGCAAGAGGAATGTCCTTCTTAATTGTCACTTCTTCCATTGGACCTTGTTTTTCTTCAGCAGTGGAGGGCTGGGGTCTAGCAGGAGCAAACTCGGCAATACCTTCATCCGGTGTAACAACTGATGACATTTCTGGAAGACCCATTTTTTGTAACTTTTTCGCTTTCGCTTTCTTTATGGGAAGTGGCTTTTCTTGTGCTGTCTCTTCGACTGCAGTTTCTATTTCAAGTTCACTTACAATTGACTCCTGAATATTTTCCTCAGACTCAGCTTCTCTAGCAAAAGGAATTTCCTGCTTAATTATCACCACTTCTCTCGGAACATGTTTTTCTTCAGCAGTGGATTCATTAGTTTTTGCTGGAGCATACTCGGCAGTAGCTTCTTCCGGCGCAACAACTAACGACATTTCTGAAAGACTCATTTTTTGTGTTTTTTTCGTTTTCGCTTTCTTTATGGGAAGTTGCGTCTCATGTGCTGTTTCTTCGGCTGTAGTTTCTATTTCAAGTTCATCGACTTTTGACTCCTGAATATTTTCTTCCGACTCAGCTTCTCTTGCAAGAGGAATGTCCTTCGTAATTGTCACTTCTTCCATTGGACCTTGTTTTTCTTCAGCAGTGGAGGGCTGGGGTCTAGCAGGAGCAAACTCGGCAGTACTTTCATCCGGTGCAACATCTAATGACATTTTTGGTAGACCCATTTTTTGTAATTTTTTCGCTTTCGCTTTTTTTATAGGAAGTTGCTTCTCATGTGCTGTTTCTTTGGCTGCAGTTTCTATTTCAAGTTCATTGACAATTGACTCCTGAATATTTTCCTCAGACTCAGCTTCTCTAGCAAGAGGAATTTCCTCCTTAATTATCACCACTTCTCTCGGAACTTGTTTTTCTTCAGCAGTCGAGGCATCCGTTTTAGCAGGAGCATACTCGGCTGTAGCTTCATCCGGCGCAACAGCTAATGACATTTCTGGAAGACCCATTTTTTGTAATTTTTCCGCTTTCGCTTTTTTTATAGGAAGTTGCTTCTCATGTGCTGTTTCTTCGGCTGCAGTTTCTATTTCAAGTTCATTGACAATTGACTCCTGAATATTTTCCTCAGACTCAGCTTCTCTAGCAAGAGGAATTTCCTGCTTAATTATCACCACTTCTCTCGGAACTTGTTTTT
>JABASK010000532.1:0-13846 GCA_019776465.1 Rambutanura hunanensis | reverse complement strand
CCAATCGCTTGGATGAGTCCTGCCAAATTAGAAATTATTAGACCAAATATCAACGGTCCAATTTCTTTTCCAAATGTTTCAAAAATTTTCATCCTTCTGTACATTTCCTCTTGAAGGTCAGTGTATTTTGAAATAACCAGAATGTAAGTGAAGGTCAAGGAAAGGGTCAAGTAGTTGGGCAGTGTGGCTACTATTTCCAATGGGATAGAAATTAATTCCAAAGGAATTGAGCTGTTTAGAAAACTTTCGTTTCTTTCAAATTTCATAACACGTGTGACCGAGAGGGCAAAGCTGAGGAGGAGAAGGGCCCAGATAAGGAAGTGTTCGTAGACGAACAATCGGATGGACTTTTTTCTTGATGCAGTTTCAGTGTCAAGTTGAATCAAGAAGAAATTGATTGAATCTCCATAAAAGAAAAAGTAGATGCGAATAATATAGATGAAAAATAGAAACAAAACGTAGAATATTCCAGATACCATGTTTTCGAAACGTGACGATCCTATGTCGTAAGAACGATTGAGTGAATAGTCCACTAAATAAAGTCCTCTGTATAACTTGGAATAAGACAAAGTAAAGTTTCCAAAGTTTGATATTCCAGAAGTATCGAAAGTGTTGTGTACCAATTGGAAAGGGAAGTCCAATTACTAGACCGAAGTAATACCAAGTGGAAAATTTATCAAGAGCCATTTTTTAAAAAAATAAGTAACTACAGGAAAAAAGTTTACGGGGCTTGGTTGTTAGTGTCTTATATACCTTTCCCATACTGCTTTAAAATTCTAGTAATTGCGAAACTGCAATAATAGATGTTGAATTGGTTTTCAAAACACCTGAACTGGTCTCATAATAATACGAGCGTGTGGATTTGATTTAGTTCATGTCCTACAAAATGAACCACTTCCAAATGTTCCACACGCTGTCCCTTTTTTCAATTTTTTTAGTCTTTCCTTGGTTAGAAACTTGGTATATTTTCAACTTGAGAGACGCTGAATCCCTGATTCGCTAAAAGGTCATTGACCCCGGGGAGGGGGGGGGGCAAATCATGGGAGTGGGAAAATTAAATCAGTCGTTCTAAAAATTCGAGGGTTCCGCTATACCCTCAAGAAGGAAACCTCATCGGTAAATGCTTATTTATGCTTATTTTCAGCGTCCGGAAACAACACGTCATCGTTTCTCCAGCAGCGACGCTTGGCCAGTCTTTCGGCTTCCACTAGCCGAAAAAATATGGACAATAAGTTCGTAAGCAGTAAAACATTCAAGTCTATTAAGTTTCTTGCGGTTAACAGTTCTCAATTAACTTCAATCCCAGTAAGCGGATCACAATTATGCTAGATTGACCACAATGAAATCCAATCCAATTAAAACTGCAGTAGCAAATAATTTACAAAATCACTCTTTATATTTTGAAAAATTTCGCGACTTTACAGTCTGGCATGTAAAAACGTTTCCAATTCAAAATGAATAACACAACTTTCTTGGTTAATTCGACATTGACACATAGTCTAACAAATACAAGTATTTTTAATAAGAAGTATTTTATTCGACACCATGATAGAATTGATACTTTTTGTGATTCTGAAGAAAGTGAAACTGCTTTTCTTCATTTTATGATTTGTGGTCTTCTAGAATCTGTTATTCATTTGCTTGGTATCTTAGCCAGTATTGGATCAATTCTTGTGCTACGTAAACCCGATTCACAAGCACCCGTCTACGTCTTCCTCCGAAGTTTAGTTTGGACGGACTTGTTCATTTTATCAGTAAATGGTTTCGGATTTATTCTTCCGCAACTTTTGGATTATCCAGGACTTTCTCCGACTTTTACCACGATTATTGCTCCATCAATTGCGCCATTTGGACGGACTTGTTCATTTTATCAGTAAATGGTTTCGGATTTATTCTTCCGCAACTTTTGGATTATCCAGGACTTTCTCCGACTTTTACCACGATTATTGCTCCGTCAATTGCGCCATACTTTTATCCAGTCGTCAATATGGGTAAACTTAAGACAGAAAGTTAAACTTTACCAAAATAGTTACAAAAATTGTTTATTACCCAAACAATTTGTTTGCCTTTTTTCCAGGCTACACCGCCTTGACTTATTTCACCGCTTTGTTAATTTTTGATCGTTATGTCGTCCTCTGTCGGCCGTTCTCCCAAAGACGTTTCTGCTCTGTTGCTAAATCTTACAAAATTCGTTCTCGGGATTACGATTTTCGCTGTTTTGATTAACATTCCACGGTTTTTTGACTATGGTACTTTAGTCACAGTGACACCTCAGGGTGACACAATCTATCAAATCATACCTTTGGGCCTCATGACCATACGAGACTACAGAAAGTACTACCTTTTTGTCACTTGGTTCATGACACGGTTCGTCATACCTTGGTCAATCATGCTTTATTCTACAGGAGCAATCACAGCACACGTGAGCGTCCTTCCAATCAAATACGATATTGGGTTAAAAAGTTGCTTCTAACTTTCAAAATTTCAAATTTTCTAGATTTTAAAAACTTTCATCCGAAGAGAAATGCTCTCAACTACAAAACGACACGAGCATAATTTGGGCAAA
Source organism: Rambutanura hunanensis (assembly GCA_019776465.1). NCBI lineage: Eukaryota > Metazoa > Arthropoda > Collembola > Poduromorpha > Neanuridae > Rambutanura > Rambutanura hunanensis. The sequence continues at coordinate 11,280 of JABASK010000532.1, read as the reverse complement.
CTATGTATCTTTGTCGCAGTTCTTTTCATTATTTGCAATTCACCTACTACATACAGTCGAGTTTGTAGAGGTTTTTTGGCAATGAAACCAAGACCTGACGTTCTCTACGCTTCTAACGTTCTACTTGCTTTCAATTCGGCTTTCAAAGCTGCAATTCTCTGCTTGTTCAAACAGCGATTTAAAACACATTTTTACCAGCTCATTTCCTTACCATGCTCAGCTTGTCTTGAAATTCGAGGTTGGATTTATGGGAAACGTGGCGATAAGCAAAAAATTCCAACTGCAAATTTAGCTTTGCTCGAAGAAGAAGAAGCTTGTGACAAGGAAATTCGATGAAGCTTAATTTTTTTAAGTGCACTTCTTCAAAAAAACGTGAATTATCTCTTTATTTTTGTTAAAAAAAATTTCTTTTAAGTTGTCATTTATCTGCTTGTTCAAATAAAACTGTCGGTTTCTAATGTAAATTCAACCAAGAGTAAATTCCATTTCCAAAATTCACCGGAACTTGATCATTAGATAACTGAAGAGTGTTGACATTAGGCCTTGTTAGGGAAGTCGTTGACCTAAAAAAAAGTGACGAATGTTTTTAGTAATTACTTGAACCTTGTGAAAAGTCCTTGTTGTTCCTTTTCAAAGTGCAATTAGTCTTCCTTTTGTTCATACTGGAAGACCCACATCTTGAAATCCACTGACACGGATGACTGCTAACATGAAATTTGTAGCGTGAAATTAAATAGTGAACTTTACCGAAGTTGTCAATCATGGCGGGAGCCAGTTATTTACGGAGTCGGGCAGGAATTACAAAACTTTTGACAGTGGTAAGAATCGGTATTTCGTTCTATTTAAATAGTCCTTCAAAAATTGAGGCCAAATTTCTTTGGCTTGTGGAATGAAGCAAAATCTGTCATTTTAGTTGCTAGGAACTGTTTGTGTTTTACTGGGTGCTATTGCAGTTGGATCGTGTTTGGAAGGAAGAAGTTTTTCTTGGTGTGGTCATCGGATGTCTCGCAATTTCCGTACTGTACTTATTAGCATACATGTTCGTAAAGGACTTGGAATTGCAGTCGGTGAATCGAGCCTTTGTAAGTTATATAGCTGAATAAAATTCAGGTTGAAATTGCCAAGTTCTACGAGGTCAATTTTAGTTGGTAAGTCTAAGATAGTTGACCTTAACTTGTAAACTTGTAGGATGCAGCATTTCACTTCATTGGTTCCATACTTATCCTGGTCGTAGGAAGTTTGATACTATACTCCGCAGTACGATTACGGTGGGACACAGAATACTTGTGTTCTGGTGGAATTGACCGTGGGATTCCTTGTATTTACGACAATACCCGAGACGGATTGGCTGGAGATTTTGTACCACTATTGCCAATTTCAACAAATTTGCCACCTACTGTTCCAAGCCCGGGTTACAGTGGATACAGTCGCTTAAGTAATAGCCTCCTGGAAGGTCGATCGTTTTTTGGAGGAAATGGAGGTGGGGTCAATTGGTTAGCATGGTTGAAAAGTTCAAAAGCTCATCTTTTTGAAAAATGTTATGAAATTCTACCACGACTTCTTAACTGTAATAGATACTTCGAACTCAAAATTGCTGTTGGGGTAAGTTCTTTAAATTTTTGTTTAAATTATTTGAAAACTAAGTTTAAGCTACAAAATTTTTGATGTTTTCACAGGTTGTGGCTCTAATCAACGGGATAATGTATACAGTTGCAGGAATTTTTGTTCTTTCATCTAATAATAATTGAGCAATGTTTTGTAAAACAATAGAATTACTAATTAAGCTCGCATACTTTTATAATTAAATGCATCTCAATGCTACTCTCCTCGTAACATAACCTATTGTACTTTTTTATCAAATACGATTTTTAATATTATTGCAAAAATATTCGTACGCAAACTAGCAGTGTTCCTCAATTGTAACAATATTCAAGTTACAAATCATCATCCGCTTCCGTAACTGAAATCATTAAAGTGGGACGGATGTCATTTGGATTTTCGCCTCTCTTCCGGAAAAAAGTGTCATTTTTGTATTATCAATCTTTCGCACTTGATTTTGCATCTTTAGTATTGATTGATATTTTAAGATTTTTTTACACTCATCATTGAAAATTAAATTTTTGCAATATTTTTTTAAATATCGCGAAATGCCAGCTCACTGCTTCACCGTTTCAGGAATCTTCAAAGTCATTACCATTGTAAGTTCAAAATTTTTTAAGTACTTTTCGCAAATTGTCTTAACTAATTTTTGTATCTTAGATTTTAGGTAGTGTTGGATTTGGCCTCGGGGCTTATTCTTACGATGAAACTATTGTCCAGGAAGAGTTTTTTCTTCGTACTGTACAAATAGCTCTCGCTATTTCCGTCATCAATTTGGGATATTTGGTTGGCCACATCATCAAAATTGGAAGGATCAGACATAGCGCTGGCAATTGTAATTTCAAATTAATTTTTTGGTTTGACGATTTTTTTACGTCACTTTTTATCGTAAGGATATTGCGTTCCACGTGACGGGTGCGGTGGTTCTTGCCAATTGCCGCAGGTCTTATCATTTACTCCACTGTGGATAATGACAGAACTTACTGTCAAGTCATTTTTACGGTTTATCCTCATCTTTTCTGTCAATTCTACGGAATCAAGATGGCATCTGGCGTATAATAAAAAAAAAAGAAAATTTTCAAAATTTTTAGTTTTTTCTAAAAAATGGAGATTTCGAATTTTTCATTCTGACAGATCACTACTTTGGTCAATGGAGGTTTTTACTTGATAACTGCCGCAACGATTTTTCTAACAGGGTCAAAATGGAAACCAAAGCTTCGATCAACTTCGAATCAGTTAAGAAATCCAATATTCTCAATCCCATTGGATGAAGAAGGACGCCAAGGTCAGAGGTCAACGACCTTTTACTACGGCCGGGATAAATACTAACTTTAAAAAGTACATATTACAAACCAGAGACAATGATACAAATCCCCAGAGAAATAGAAAACTATTGTTTCTAAGAAAGTTTCCCAAAACAGCATTCAAACTAAATCTAAGTTATTACTTATTAATATTAATTAATATAAAATATTTTTTCTGGACTGCAATGGTACAATAGCAATCACTTTTCAAACTTTTCATAACCATTTCGAAAACCACATAAACTAACCTAATCTTTGATAATACCAATAGATTTAAATAAAAATGAAATTTTGGAAAGCAGTAAATAATGCACAGCATCGTTAATGTTAATAACTTATGTTTGTATCTATGAGGTCATTGACCTTTTCTGAAATATAGAGACAAACAGACAAAGTTCGAACAGTTAAAAATTAAAATAATTGTTTAATGGACGATAATTTGTTAATCTGTTCAATAATGTTTCTCACAAAATGTTTGAAATTTTGTTCATTTTTAAACGTAATAATTTCGAATTAGAAATTCTAGAAGAAAATGTCGAGGCTTTTTCACTGATTAGAACGCACGCTGTCCCGTGTAAACTTCCGACAGCAATTTAAAATCCCCCATTAACTAAAAATTCAAAATAAAAAATATCAGTCAAAACGATCAAACCAGACAAAATCTTCATAAAATAATTTTCATGAAATAATAAATAAATAAATAAAGCGTAAACTATTAAATCTTACAGAGTAGAAGGGATATTTGAACGTCGCTGGTTTGTTCTTTTCGAAGAAGAAGTGTCCAGTCCAGGCAAAACCGTAACCTAGCACAGGTCCTAAGAGTAGGAAGGCGTACTTTCCACTAACAATTGTCACAATGATCAACAAAATCACAAGTGTCGACCCAACAATATGTAGTCGTCGATTGATTGAATTTGAATGTTCACCCAAGTAAAATGGGTAAAAAGTTTCAAAATTTTGAAATCCATTAGGCGGATGTGGCTTCGGTGTATAGTTTGGATTTGCAATACGAGTCGCTTTAGATTTGGCCATAGTAGTGCCTGTTCAAATTGAAAAAAATAATAATTTAGGAATTGGTTTTTCAAAGGAAAAAATGTTGAGTTTAATCTGTAATTACTTTTTTTTTTGATTTTTACAAATGAATTGAATGATTTGACAAATTTATAATTGAATCTCTTGACGTCGATTCCCCGCCAGTACTTCGAGTCTCACAATTTTTTAAGTGTTTAGTAAAGTTGATATCATTCAGGAAAGTCATAGGGTAATTTATAAAAAATGTGAAAGCGATAGCTTAAGACTAGATTCTATTCTTTTGTTCAAACTTTAGTAACTTGTTTTTCTTTTAAATTTATAGCTTTAGTGTTTAATCAAAATTAAAATGTAAAGTTATAAATCAAAATCATGAACGCGTCGTCCTTCCAAAGAGATTCGAATTTCTTAGCTTGTCTGATTATATTGCTAAAATTTGATAGAAAATTAAAATCACTTTAAATTACTAAAAAAATAATTTTTATTTTATGTTTATTTTTTTAAAAAGAAATTGAAAATCAAAATGTTTGAAGAACTAAAATCGACGAGCATGGAAACACATTCGAAAAATGTTGTTGACTTCAATATTTTCTGTTGATTTATCAAGAGATGATCGTATATTTCTCCAAATTTCAACCTTCTAGCTTGTCATTATCACTTTCATGATGATGCTTCTATTACTAAACACTTTCCAAATAAAAGAAAACACTTCCAAAATTCAAAATTAATTATGTGTTTTAAGAAAAAACCCAAATCGACCACAATTGACACTGATACCAAGAAAAAGCTGGAAGCTGGCTATCGTAAATTACAAGATGCACGAAATTGTCATTCCCTTCTCAAAAAACACTTGACGGAAAAGACTTTTGAAAAGTTAAGGAAACGTCAAACTGATTATGGATCCACACTCTGGGATGTAATTCAATCCGGGGTTGAAAATTTGGACAGTGGGATTGGTCTCTACGCTCCAGATCCAGATGCCTACTACGTCTTTGCCGAATTGTTCGATCCCATCATCGAAGAATACCATGGTGGATTTCGACCAACAGACACTCAACCAGCGGTAAACTTCGGTGACCTGGACGCTATTGTCAACTTGGATCCTGATGGAGAGTTTCGTGGTTTCAACAAGAGTTCGTGTCGGACGATCTTTCGAAGGATACCCGTTCAATCCTTGTCTGGATCGTGAGCAATACTTGGAGATTGAAGGAGAGGTAAGCTTCCAAAACCATTTGCTAGCGAAACGAACTGTTTCAGTTTTAAATATTCAAAAACAAGTGGAATTTTTCAAAAACTTCAATTTTTTTTTTAAAAAAAAGGTCTCTTCCGTGCTAAAAAAATTGGGCGGCGAGTTCACGGGAACCTATTACCCGCTGGCTGACATGCGACGATCTACGCAACTCAAATTGACCGAAGATCACTTCCTCTTCAAAGAAGGAGATCGTTTTCTACAGGCAGCTGGAGCTTGTCGGTTTTGGCCAAATGGACGTGGGATTTTTCACAATGAAGACAAAACGTTTTTGGTCTGGGTCAATGAAGAGGATCACTTGAGAATTATTTCGATGCAAATGCGTGGAGATCTAGGAGCTGTTTACCGAAGACTAGTAGGGGGTAAAGTAGAAACTTAAAAAAATTAACCTACTAGAATATGCAACCTTACAAAATTAATTTTTGCAAAAATTTTAGGTATCAAAGCAATTGGCAGTAAAATTACTTTCAGTCGATCGGCTCATCTTGGTTACTTAACCCTTTGTCCTACCAATTTGGGTACTACGATTCGAGCCTCAGTACATATCAAATTACCAAAATTGAGTGCAAATTTTGTCCATATGGAACAAATTGCTAATCAGTACAATTTACAAATTCGTGGTATTGCTGGTGAGCATTCGAGTAGAAAAGGATTCATTTTTGATATTTCTAATAAGCGACGACTCGGTCTTACGGAATTTGAAGCTTGTCAAGGAAATGCAAGATGGAGTCCTGGAACTCATCAAATTAGAACGGGCAATACCAAACTAAAATCAATTCAAAAACATTTTCTTTCTTCAAAATTTCAACTCTATCTACATCCAAACCGTTACACTTCTCTATTAAGTACTAATTAATTAATAAAACGATTAACAAAAATCATTTAGTACTTCGCTTTATTTCGATAGAAGGCATAAATGCGTTTAAAATAAGCCCACGTCCTGGCATCCTGTTGTAGCATAAGGTCGCTCGTGTACTGGAATATGAAAATACTTGTCAAAGCATTTGCTTTCCAGTTTTTTCTTGTCCTTGGCCATCGTTTTTGAATTTACGTGAAAAAACGAAGGTTTGACTTTTACATTCGTTTTCTTTTGTCAGGTGCGGTAGATAAAACATAAACGTGTGCCGTGAAACGCTACAAGGAGTAGCACTGAAACTGTACGTCTTTCCTGTCGCAAAAAGATGTTCCTCAATATTGTACACCTTGTCTTCCCGATTGTACTTGACATTGGCAGTATAATTGTACAATTTGGCTTTGAATCGTACTAAAGTAACCGCCAAAGTACTGAACACGATTGGCTGACTCGGGTATTATATGAATCCACTTGCAAAGTTGAGGACCGAAAGTGCTCCAGTACGGTGGTGCATACAAGGACGGGACATAAAATATTCCAGAAAGTTCTTCCAGATTAAGTTTCGTCGTGTAATTAAAACAGGACAAGGATGCTTTCCACTTCTTTACCTTTTCATCGTCTGTAAACTCTGATAATTTCCTTGACTTTTCCACTTCAGAAGTATTTTCAGGAGCTGCCGTTGTTCCTGATTTAATTTTAATAATAAGGAAAAATTTTGAGCAGGATACTATGTCATTTTAATTTGAACTTACTTTGCACTTCCAAAATGAAAGCAACTAGGAACAATGTGCTACAACGTGAAAACTTTGGTAACATTTTATTAAACGTGGATTTCTTGAAAATTTTGCAACGTTAAGACAAGAAAATTCGATCGCTGTAGATCCGCAGAGTTTTCCCAAGTATCAGCACTTAATTAAATTTAAAAGTAACTAATGGTCTCATTAAAAAGTACGTTGATTGTGTGATAAGTATACCACAGCCAATTAAGAACGTGCGCGGTGGCCGAGAAAGCCTATCGATGCCACAATATTCTCATTATGGAGTTTGTTATAGAATTTTTTTTTTTAAAATTGAAAAAAAAACATTGAAAAAAATTCAAAAAAAATATTTTTTCAAAATTTTTTATAAAATTTACGAAATATTTTTTAACCAACCATCATCCCAAATCTTCAATAAAAAATTTGGAAAAATGTGTTTTAGTTTGACCAACTTTGTATCATCAAAATAAGAATGCGTCCAAATTAATTTTGCCTGTCATTCACCAGCACAATTTGTATGTCCAATGTCCAACTCGGTTATTCTGTATAAAAATGAAAAAAGGGCGCAATGTTTGTGCGCCAAATTAATTGTAGTAGTGGTGAGATTATTTTTGTTTTGCTTTTTGTTTTACTGTTTATCGGAATTCGTAAGGTAATGTTGGTGCTGCTGGGTATTGTTTGAATAACGTAACTTAGTATTGCAACTCGGTTCGTGCCACGAACTTCGTGGGGTGGCAGGTGGATTTCGAAATAGGTACATAATAAAAAGATAACATGTCCGTAAATTTCTACCGTGGCACTAAAGGACCAATCAGCTGATGGGTGGACAGTTTGTTTGAGTTTCTGTTATAAACAAAAAATAATCTCATTTCATTTGAATACAACGGGTAGAATGGACCAGTTTATAAGCAGTGAAAATTTCCCAAGTCCCGCCCAAAAAATTTTTTTCCGGATTTTTGCATATCTTTACGAATCATGACATTTGAAGTCTTTTGAGACCAATTTTCAAAAATTGAATTTTTTCAAAGTTTTTTGGAAAAAAAAACTTAGAAAAGTTTCGTTTTACGTTGGCCACAGGTCAGCATGAAATTGCTTTAATTTTTTTTTAGTTTGACCTTACGCGGAGGTCATAGGGTCATGCGGCACACATAGAAATGATCCTCTCGTCATTCTGAACAACTTTTGTATAGCTCCGGGTAATTAAAATACCGGAATTTTCGGTTTTTTAAAAGTTACTTAGATTTTGAAATAGGACCGTATACGTATAGGTACCGCCTACGAGAAAGGAAGTTCGACACTGAGGTTGGTCGTCCTATTCGAAAAAACCGAAAATGCCCGTATTTTAAATAATTTGTAACCGGGTAATTTGTTATCAATATAGCTAATTTTACTTAAAATACTGCAGATGTAATGTCCGTAATTGTTTCCTATGCGAAATAAGCATTAAATTGTATCACCCACCTTTTTTACCCTTTCGACGTATAGTACCTCCACAAAAAGAAGAGCGATCCTGTATTTTGTGTCCTTGCTCTGATTCACAGGAGTTTCTACACATAGTATTAGTCATTCAAATAGTCAAACAATTGACTACAACAACAAACCCGTTTGTTGTTCCAGCCGAAGCCGACTGTATCACGGTTTACCCTCAATCAGTCTTATGACACTCAATATTCAGTTGAAATTTTTCACGTCAAATAACTCACATATTTACTTACCTTTGATTTGTCAATTGACAAACAACGCTCTAATGTTTTCAGATGTGTGGTCTTCCCTGACTTCTTCAAAGCCAATGACCAAGGAATTTAGTACCCAATTCTCAATGAATACCGCTTTGATCCCGAGAACCCCGTGCCGTCGTCGAAAAGACCATATGTTGAGCGTGAAATTTAGAAAACGGGGTTCAATGGTGGCTAGATTTTTTTTTAACAAAGGCATAATAGTTGTAGTTACTTCCTTTTCGATCTGTCTTATGCAAGTCCCTCTGTGCTTCACAGAAATTTTTGAATCCAAGTTGTGTATAATGCTGATAAATGCAGCAGAATTAAAAACAATACGGAGGGACTCCAGCGACTGAAACAAGGGTACACATGTCGGTGTCAAATTGCATTTGGATACTGTGATTCCTTTTAATCTTGTCGTGGAGGAGGTGTGATGTAATATTGGTTTGGTCTTGAGATACACGTTTCTCCGTAACGTCAATACTATGAACCCTCTGAAATTATTTAAAACATCCTAGTGTATTGTTTGTTCGGTACGACAACCCAGGTTGTTGTGCCGAAATTTAACCAACAAGGCACAAATGCTTGATTGTTCTGTAGTATAAAAAATCAATTTACCTTCAAGTGTTTCACTAAATAAGTTACCATACGAGTATTTTTGCAACTGAAGAATAGTGGCGCATACTGTACTATTCCTACCGTTTTGATGAGGTAAATCAACTATGCATTGTACTTTCAGTCTCTCATCTTTGCTCCCATAGCCAACGAAGTACCGCTCGTAGAGTGAATGCTGAAAGTCGTGATCACTGACAAATCCAACCCTGCCAATCATGGTTTTTTTCATTTTCGGTTTTTTGAGTTGAGGTCGTTTGATTATGTATTATTATTGACTTGCTGGAGTAATTCTATTCCAGTCATGACTAGTCCTTATTTCGGGTAGTGTGAGTTCCGTAATATCATCTATGATTCCTTGGTCACCTACGTGTGTCCTCCGTGTGTCCCCTGTGCATAGTAATAAACAAAGGGTCAGTTTCTTTAAAAAGCATATCAAAAGTTTATACAACATGCCGGCATGTTGTAAAAACTTCAAAAGTTTATACAACATGCCAATATGTTGAAAAAACTTATAGCACTAACCCGGAGTTAGCTGACGTTCCGTGGTCCACCAAAATCAACGGCGGGATAAGCTCTTCCTCCACGTCCACCATAATTACCAAATCCGTTTCCATAGTTCTGAAATAGTTCAGAAAACCAATATACGAGATTAGTTAAAGATACCGTGACAGTGACAGTGCCACAGGTAACAGCACAGCCACAGACTAGACACAGCACCCAGATCCCAGGGTAGAATTAGGAGATGCGAAAGCAGATGCTCAGATGGATTTGATAGAGTACATAGTACATATACTATGATATATCAAACTAAACTACTAGTGCATGATTACCAGAAGTTATGCCTGTGTGATTATGAATGACTGGCCCGGCGATCCAACACTGGTTCGCCGATCTAACAGCTGATTTTTTCTTGGCTCGGCGAGCACCCGAGCCTTCATTTCTTCTTGCCTACCCTCTACTGCGATAGATTTAGAGAGAGCAGCACCTCCTAGAGCGATTCCAGAAGTAGCTATGGCTGCTACAATTACAATTCCAAGAACTAAAAAAATGGCTCTTTTGTTTCTAAATATGGATGTGTTCGTTTGCTTCGGAGAAATGTTTTGTAGAGGTTTAAGGATTATTTCTTTGTAGTTTTCTTCAGATTTGTCCACAACATCATTGATCATTCGACTTTTCGAATTTGTTGGTGAAAGAAGTTCGTATTAGTTTTATCCGGGATTGAACAATGTGGAAGGCTTTGACGACTGGAACTGCACTTTTTCTCCAGATGACGAAGCTTTTTTCCTTGTGTGCTGGGGTCGCTGATGCAGTTGCCACGGTTAGTAAAAGGAAAAAACTCAGAATGAAGTTCATTCTTCCAGTTTTGCTTTTCTCGCCTGTTCTTGGCACTGTTGTTACTTTTTCGCTTACTTCAAAACTGTCTTGTGGGAAAAACTTCCTTATTACTGCGCCGGCGTAGGAGATATTTTCTTCTAGTCCCATTAATTTCCTTTTCTTAACGAATGTTTCTCAGTTGACGGCTTTAGTTAGAATGTCTGCTTGTTGTGCACTGTCTGCTGTGTGGTCGAGTTTAACGTCTTTTCGGACCATTACGTTTCGAATGTAGTGATGTCTGATATCAATGTGTTTTGTTTTATCGTGGAACTCCGGGTTTTTTGCTAGTTTGATCGCACTTTGTGAGTCTGTTTGAATGGTGACACTGTCTTGACTGTGGTCACATTCTTGCAGCATATGTCTAGCCATATGGATCCTTTTCCGGCGTGAGACAAGGTAATGTACTCACCTTCCGTACTGGACAGAGCAATACGAGTTTGTCTTCTGCTCAGCCATATTATTGGAGCATCGTTGATGGTGAACAGACATCCAGTAGTCGACTTTCTTGAGTTAATGTCAGACCCATAGTCGGCGTCAACATATCCTTGAAGGATTAGTTTTTCGTTCTTCTTGTCACGAATGGATAGATCCAATGTTCCTTTTAAATATCGTAGGATATTTTTGGCAGCTTCCTAGTGTTCCTTGTTATTAGATCCAAAGAATCTGGCCAAGCAGTGAACATTGTATGTGATATCTGGTCTGGTACATCTAGCCAGAAATAGCAGGGATCCAATTAGCTCTTGATACTCAAAATCGCTGCTTCTTTTTTTGTTGAGGTTTT
>JABASK010000531.1:0-13854 GCA_019776465.1 Rambutanura hunanensis | reverse complement strand
CGACTAAGACAAAAAAGCAAGTTTGATCATGCATTTTTCTTCTAATTCCCGTTGCATATCTTGGTTATAACGAGTAGAAAAGTCAAGATTCCAAATCCAAAGGTCATTGACCCCTTGAGAAGGGGCTGTAACCTCTAGCCCAAATCCGTACTGTGAGAGCAAGCCTTGTGCTGAAGTGTCTTCCAAGTCTCTTTCAGGACTAGACCATTCATCTTCCTGAATACTACTACTTCCTAGACTTGGACTTCTGCGCAAGTATTCTTCAACTACTGTTTTCGAAATAGGACAATGTGATTGTCTCAATTTCCCCAAATGTTTGAGAATATCGAGTTCATCTTCTTGGACAATAAAGTCTTCAAATGCTTCTAGCGTTTCAAGTTTTGTCAACGCACCTTTTTGGCTCAGGTCAGGGACGTGGTTTTTTGTGCGACATCCCTAACGTAAGAGCGACAAAATTTTTTTTCGAAATTTCTCAATTCAAAAAAAAAATTTTTTTCAAAAAAATTGTGGTATACCTGCGGAATAGTCCTTGGTGAAAAGTTATAGAACGGAACATTGCAGCAAGTGTATTTTTTACTGTACAAATTTGCTTCTTTTTCTAATTCTAGTTTCGGTTTCAGCAGGAAATTCAAACGGTTTACGTCCGTAATGTCGGTAGTATTGCGCCGCAATGCGCATTTCCATGGATTCTTGTTCTCTTTGCAAATTTTTTTCAGATGAGTGAAATTTGCAATGGCGCTTGAATCTTGCTGGGTAGAAAAAATGGCAAGTGAGGCAAAAGAAAAAGTTGACAATTCCCCATAATCTGAAAACCGTTTAACAAATTTAACTTTTAACAGTTCAAAATAACCATTTTTTCCTTGAAAAAAAAATTATTTTTTTTTCTGAAAAATGTAAGTTGACTTTTTTGAAAAAAAGTAACTTTTTTTCTTACCGCCAGTACACTCTTCGCCAAGTTTTCAATTCTCTTTTCAAATCTCGGACAAAATTCAACAGTAACCAGTTACTATCTTTGACATGAATGGAATACTGGTATCCAAAACTATCCGTTTTAATTTCTCGACATGGAGTTGATGCCGCAACGTCATTGGTCAACAACTGATTACAGTGACGACATTTAAACAGAGTTGAAGTTGTCGCCGTTTGACCTTTGTTACAAGAACCTTCACGAGAATTCATATTCACTATGAAGTGAAGGTAGAGCCTGGATGTTATTCGATCAGATTTGTCTTCTGGAGCAATTCGACGTTCAATGTCACCAGTTTGAAAGTAGTGACATATCCTGGACAGTAGACTGTCACTGAGACATTGAAGATTTGGTGAATAGATGACGACATTTTCTATATTTTCAATAATGTAGTGAAGGCAAATTGTCGTAAGTGTTGGTATTTGAAGAAATTCGGCTGATACAACGAGACCAATCACATTTACAGCGTCTGTAAATGAATTGACATGTTTTTTAAAAAAATGCTTTCGAAAACCAAATTGAAAAGTTTTTTGTTGAATAGTTTTTAATAAATTTTTCGAAAACTTACCAATTTCTTTAATTTTTTCTTTTTGGTTCGTCGTTGGTAAAATCCAATCCAAGAGCCATTGAAAAATAAAGATTTCACAATGAACTGAAATATCCATATTTAGAAGACTTTGACCTTTGACCGCTACTCTAGAAAAGTAGCCCATTCCAGCTAGTAATATACTTTGATGACATTGAAAGTCTTGCCAAATTCCTTTTACTTCTTCACAAACATGAATTACAAGTAATGGATCTTCCGTTCCAATTTTTTTCGGCGCAATTGCTAAAGTTGACATTGCTAAATTTGATCGTTCAGGAAAACGAAACTTGATGTCTTGTAGGATTGAATTTGATGTAGACTGCGGTAGTAGAGACTTGCGAAATTTTAGCATAGTTTTTAAATACGGTAGCAACGGTTTAAGAAGACCTTGTTCTACTACAAAATTCATCGATTGGGCAATTTTGTTTTGATTGTCCACTTTTGAATTAATAATCCATTTGAAATTATTTAGAAATAAGTCGTAATCAAATGGTTGCTGCGTATTTGTTTTATTGCTGTCAAATTTGGATCTAAAAACTGTCAAGAAAAATGACAACAAATCTTTCACTGATTTCATGTCAACTACCGGGTCAAAAGATGTTTCGTCTTCACTACTTCCGCTTAGCTGCCCGTTTTTAGCCATTTTTTTTTTGCAAGCTACCTAGCACTATCAAATTCGACCAAAACTTTGACTAACTCAAAATTTTTTACAAAAAATCATTTCAAACGCAAAGTTCCTTTCGATTTATTGATCAAACGCTTATGCTCTTGTACATTAAATTAGGTTCATATGTCTGAGCATTCGAATCCTACAATCTCTTTTTTGTATCATCCAAATCTTCAATGAAAATTTTTGTTAAAAAAAAATTTGGAACAAAAATTTTTGGGAAAAAATTTTTGGAAAAAACTATTTTATGATTCTTCATGGTGTTTCTGTGATTTCTTTTTTTGTGATTTTGAATTTTTTTTTCTGATTTTTTTGTAAAAAAGTAGCATTTTAAAAAAGTAGTAAAAAACTTTAAACTTTCGATTTGATTCTCGGGTTTGTCAAAAATTTAGTTTTTGAAATTCAAAGCACACGATTGAAATTACTCATTGAACTTGAATTTAAAAAAAAAATGAATCAACTTATTGAATTTATAATATTGGTTCAAGTATATGCATCCATAATTCAAGGTTCCACGTGTGCTACACATAGTGGCGTGTGGCACGCCACCATTGCGATCCTTCAAAAGAGCGACATTTTCAACTTTAAAGAAAAATTTCCTGATGTTTTAACTTTCAAACTTGCGGCTGGCTCATGCTACACTGCAAATTCAGTTGCCCAAATCGAATCGTCGATATCATCTGCACCTCATATCATTTCTCAAAAATTTGGCATAGGATTGTTTTGGTTCATCCAAAAGGATGAACCCAGTCGTTCAGCAACCTCTAGGAATGAGTAAATTTGCACATTTTAGCAAATTTAATTCACAGAAAATTAATATATACTTCATTCTTTGTAAAATTTAGATAAAGTTCATCCTTTTGGTCCAGGACAACAGGATGCCATGGCTCTAATGCAACTAGGAATGGCATCACCAATTACACCACAATATGGAATGCCTTCACAAACCCCGAATCCAATGGTAATGGCTTCACTAGTCAATTCTCAATATAACGGTCAACCAATTACAAGTCCAATTACAAATCAATACGGAATGCCGCAAATGACAGCGATGACTCCACCTGGACTTGCGTACTTATCAAGTTTAGACAAGATTATTATAAAACAAGATATTGATTTATTGGAATTGGTAACTGGATTTGAAACTAATAATCGATATAAAATTATGTCACCTCATGGAATGCTACTTTACAATGCTGAAGAACAGTCTGATACTTGCGCTCGACAGTGTTATGGTGCATCAAGGGCATTTACTCTTGCTGTCAATGACCTTGCAGGTCAACCTCTCATCACTGTAGACCGACCGTTTCACTGTGGTTGCGGTGACCAGGTTTGTATAAAGTTTTTGTCCAAAACCGTATTGCACTACAACTAAAATTTTGTACGAAAAAAAAATTATTTTAGGAAATGACAGTATTTTCACCACCGGGTACTCTGGCCGGGAAAGTGGAACAAATAGGGTGTTTTTCACCGAAATTTCATATCACCGATGCTCAAGGTTCAGTTGTGTTTCAAATTGAAGGCCCGACCTGCCCGGGTGGTTGCAGTTGTAGTGACGTTGACTTTGAAGTTATTTCAGCTACAACAAATTCTGGAATTGGAAGAATTTCTAAACAATGGACGGGTTTGGTACAGGAGATGTACACAAGTATGAAAATAATTGAGAATATGTTATCATGAATTCAATTTTTTTTTCTCCTCACTGTTAATTCTTTTTCTTTACTTTTAGATGCCGACACTTTTGGCATCTCCTTCCCTGCTGATCTGGCAGTATCAATGAAGGCGGTTTTAATTGGAGCTTGTTTTCTAATCGTGAGCTTATGTTGTTTTTTGTTAAGAAAAAACAAAAAATTGAAATTTTTTAAGAATTTTTAAATTTTTGGTTTATTCACACAGGATTTTATGTACTTTGAGCAACCGAAGAACCGAAATCATTAAATAGACGTGGTTAGGACCTGCTCCAGGTCCAGGCGCATTTCTCTTTTTTGGAACTTGTTTTAATTTGTTTTTTGAATTAATTTTTAAAAGTATTTTCGGAAATATTTCACGACAAATTTTCAGTTTAAAAGAATAAGCATCTGGGCAACACTGAATAGGAATTCAGAATTATAAATTTAATTTTTGAAACCAATTTTTAAACACTCAAACCAACCTGTACATTTAAGGCAAACTCAATTTGTGTCAACTAGAAAATATACAAGCTCACACTACAAATTTGCTAATTTAAGATGTCAATGGCTTTTGTTATATTTTTAATATGGTTAGTGGTACGGCTCCCTGTATTGTGAGTTGTGATGCGGTTGGTATTTGTACAAATTAAGCTTTACTTTAGTTGGCGTGATAATTAGCGAAGATTTCGCAGTGATTTACATTCTACTTCTTTTTTGGTACATTCCTTTTTTTCTCTGGTGACGGCGTTTCGTCTTGCTCTTTCGTGCTGAAGAAAAATAAGAAAACTACAATTTTTGCAACGCAACGAACAACTAAGTTTGGTTTAAAAATACATATCTGTTTGTCAAGAATATAGGTAACTTTTCTCACCTAAGTTTGTCGTCTAGCACTTTTATTAAGCCCTGCAACTCCTTGATTTCGGCTTGAGCCGTTTGAAGCTCAATGGCAGAAGTTGATACTTGTTCCTTTAGAGTGACTATTTCCGAAGTACTTTCTGCCAAAGCCTTATCTTTTTCGGCCATTGTTTTATTTGTTTCGACCAGTTTCTTATCTTTTTCGGCGAGCGCCTTTTCCTTTTCGACGAGCGCCTTCTCCTTATCGACTACCGTCTTCTTAGTTTCGGACAAATTTTTTTCTAGTTTAGATCCGATAGCGTAGAGTCTTTCCACCCTGATTGAAATTGGAATTTTACAGTTGATTAAATAATTTTCCGTTATCCTGAATTGAATAACTACCAACAATTAAATCTTAATTCACACAAACGTACTCTGGAATAGTATCCTCAGGGAATGCGATATGTTTGCATTGTATTGAACATGCAAACACAATACCCCGTTTATAAATCCTACGTTTGCAACCGTGATTTGCACAGGTAACTCCGGATACTTCAGTGCTGAAAAAATTAGAACAATTATTAATTTACAAATATTTTAACACAACGCTTTTAAGATATTAACTATTCAAGTGTTATGTATAATTTTAAAAATTTTCTGGAATAAATTAATAATACCAACATTGTGTTCGGTTCAACTGCGTTCTGTCATTACCTAGGAGCAGGTGTGAACCAGTTCGGCGGAAACACATTCATCGTCGCTTGTGATTGGTTAGTTAATTCAAGTAATGATATAGTAATGAACTATAATATACTAACTATATAAGTTATATTGAAATAGAAAATTATTCACGTTTGCTAGCCTAGCCTTCACGCTTTGAAAAGTTGAAATAATAAAAAAAAAACTATAAATAAGCAAAAGAGAGTAGAAAAGTAGCCTATAAAATTGATATTTTTAGAACAATTTTTTTCAGTTGATCACTGCGTACAACAGTCATTGAAGAACAAAGTAACAAGAGTTATTAGCGACAAGTGTATTTAGAAAACCGAAGAACTGTCAGCGTAAAAATAATGAACGTTAGTCAGTCCAACAAAGTTTTAGGAGTCGAACTGACGAACAGACAACCACAATATTTCACTAAAGTGTCTTGAGTACTTTGCAAATAAAGAAGTATTACAAAAGCCTAGAATCTTTTTCCTTTCACGACCCTTTTCGAAGCAAATGTTTTCCCTGAGGCAAAATATCCCAAAATTCCAATATTACTTGAAGGTTTCTTTTTTCTACAAAAATCTAATAGTTTTCGACAAAGACCAAAAAGCAGTATATGACTGTGATAGAAAATTGGAGCTGTTTAAGATTCCGCTTCCTTAAATCATTAACCCAAGTACATTGAAAGACATGTGATGTTTAACAAGTAATTGGTGTTTTTAACCTAATAAAATTTTACTTTTAAAATCAATTTTTACCTTTTTGTACATATAATCTTTACGTATACCTTTTCCTTCAACAATTTTTTGAGAACTTTAATAATTATTATATAAGTTGTAAACGAAAAAACAATACAGAAGCAGCTTCAACTGGTTTCGCGTTATCCATATTTTTTTTTAAATTTAACTTACTTTGAAGCTTCATTTTAGTTATTAATTCATCTTCAAGATAATGATTTCTTGTTATATCAATAAAGCGGAAAGCAGATTAGTAGAGAATCAGTGTTTCGTCCGTCGTCCCGGAATAAACCCGCACCAATCGACGACATGATCTTAAAAGGTCAAATTTGATACGTTCAATTCAAAAATTTGTCTAGAAAAAAAATTTAGAATTTTACCGTGCGTTTGCTTTGACTCTTTGAATAATAATGACAATAAATTACACTAATGATTTGCTCTTTTGCCGATTGACCTCCTTGTTTGACTTTTGACTCAAATACCCTTGTCTTTAGTAACGAAACAATATGAACATTTTTCTTTATTAAAATACAAGGTGCATATAGTCTAGTGTAGTTTACGATTTTTTATGCTTTCAAAAAAAGTCCAAAATGGCATATGTTTCGTATTGTTTCTGTCAATTTTCTATGAATTTTGTAGTGCGCAGACTAAATTTTTAACAACCCAAGAAATTAAAAACAAACTAAATGACAGTCTTCGAAGATGAAGTTTTCATTTTGAGAATATTCTAATTTTTTTGTTCATTTAGTGAGTGTGTACATGAATTTTAGTTAAATGAGCGTTGACTATACTATTCTAGAATTAGAACACTAGATTTATTTAATTGAAACAAAAAACCCCGACAACATTTTACTTGTGTTTTAGTCTCGTAGTTAACACTATAGTTAATTATACAAAAATTACCAAATTTTCATGACCAAATTCTTAAAAAATTTTTTACACAAAAATAATAATTTGTAAACAACCACAAACTTACCAATAATTTTCTAATTTAAACATGAAACTAAGCCTATATATGTAGGAACCAAATTGTAACAAAGCTACACTAAATTTGATAAAATTCATAATCTTCTCATTAACCAAGGTACTTTTCAAAAGTTGACCTTTGCCTCGGCGTAGAGGTCAATGGCCGATTATTGCGACAAATCTGTTATTGGTACGTGTTTTTGTATTTGGAGTCCATAGTGGTTATCAGTTTGACCCGGAGCGGTATAGTGATGAATTGAATTTGAATTTGGTACCGAAAACAGTGTAATGGAGTTTCATAATCAGGCTCACCATACGGACAAAATGTACCATTTGGATGACCTGCATGTCATGAGGTTTGAAATGTAGGTGGGTAACCATAGTTACCATATTGACATTGAAGGGTATTTGGATTCAAGGAATGTCATCATCTACTAGTTGAATTCATTATTATATAATAACTAATAATATAACGGACAGTTGAGGACGGCCTGTGACGATCAAGTAAGGCGTACCCACCAAATCAAATCCTGTAATGAAAGAAGCACATGATAAAAATTATTCGTTTCAGAAGTTTGTTTTTGTTCTAAAGTTCATATAACGTGACAAAAAAAATTTTTGAAGTAAAAATACCCATTAAAAATCATTCGTGGTAGACCAGAGAGACTTAGTTTTAAGTAAGATGCTTGTACAAATTATAAGCCTTTACTTTCGTTCGCGTAATTATTGAAGATTTTAGTTATTTATTACTTACATTCTACTTCTTCTTTGGTACACTCTTCTTCTCCGGTGACAGCGTTTCGTCCTGCTCTTTCCTGCTGAAAATTAGAAAACTATAATTTTTGTAACAGAACTAAACAATAACTAACTTTGATTTAAAAATGTCGAGAATTTTCCTAGGTAAATTTTCTCACCTCAGTTTGTGTTCTAGCAGTTTTATTAAGCCCTGCAACTCTTTGATTTCTGAAGTACTTTCGGCCAGAACTTGATCCTTTTCGGCTAGCAACTGATCTTTTACGGCCAGAACTTGATCCTTTTCGGCTAGCACCTGATCTTTTACGGCCAGAACTTGATCCTTTTCGGCTAGCACCTGATCTTTTACGGCCAGAACTTGATCCTTTTCAGCTAGCACCTGATCTTTTACGGCCAGCGCATTATCCTTTTCAATTAACTTCAGAGTGGTTTCGAACAATGTCTTTTGTTGCTCCAATACGGTAGTATATAGTCTGTCCACCCTGATTGAAATTGAAATTTATAGTTGATTTAACAATTTTCAAAATTCCGTTATTTGATATTTAATAACTAACAACAATTAAATCTATAAACGTACTCTGGAATAGTGTCCTCGGGGAATAAGATTTGTTTGCATCGTATGGAACATGCATACACACCACCCCGTGTATACATTCTACGTTGGCATTGGAGATTTGAACACAAGTACCAACGAACTGTCGATACTTCATTGCTGAAAAAATTAAAAAATTATTAAATTGCAAATATTTTAACACAACGACTGTTAGCGACTTTAAGATAATAACGATTCGAGTGTTATGTATAATTTTACAAGTTTTCTTGGATAACTTATCAAAACCAAAATCGTGTTTGGTTCATTTACGTTCAGTTATTATTACCTAAGAACAAGTGCTGTGGACGAATTCGACGCACAGGCTTTCATCGTCACTCGTGATTGGTTAGTTAATTCAAATAATGATATAATAATATACTATAATATACTAATTATTCACGTTCATGTTCAAATCTTCACGTTTTGAAAAGTTGAAATAAAATCAAACTAGAAATGAACAAAAGAGCGTAGAAAAGTAGCGTATAAATTTGATATTCTTGCAATAATTTTTTTAGTTAATCACTGCGTACAACAATCGTTAAACAACAAAGTAACAAAGGTGTTATTAGTGACAAGTGTATTTAGAAAACCAAAGATCTCTCAGCGTAAAAACAGTGAACATAAGTCAGTCCAGCAAATTTTTAGGAGTCGAGCGAATGAACAGACAACCACAATTATTTCACTAAAGTATCTTGAGTACTTTGCCAAAAAAGAAGTATTACAAAAACCTAGAATCTTTTTCATTTCAAGACCCTTTGCGAAGCAAATGTTTTCCTGAGGCAAAATATCCCAAAATACCGTTATTACTTGAAGCCTTTCATTTTTCTACAAAAATCTAGTGGTTTTCGTCAAATACCAAAAATGCCGTATGACTTTGATAGAGAATTGGGGGAGTTTAAGATCCCACTTCCTATATTATTAAACCCAAGTACATTGAAAGACATGTCATGTTTAACAAGTATTGGTGTCTTTAACCTAATAAAACTTTACTTTTAAAATCAATCTTCACTTCTTTGTGTGTATAATATTTACGTTTTATTTCGACAATTTTTTATACCATTAATAATTATGACATAAGATGTGAACGAAAAAGCTATACAGAAGCAGCTTCGAATAGTTTCGACTCATCCATGTTTTTTTAGAAAAATGTGACTTACCCTGAAGCTTCGGTTCGATTATTTTGTGATTCGTCTTCACTAGGAGGATTTCTTGTTACATCAATAATACACCGGGCAGCAGATCGTAGAGAATCAGTGTCTCCTCCTTCGTCCCCGGATATACCGCCACCAATCGACGACATGATTATAAATGGTTCTTTAGACGTTCAATTAAAAAATTTGTCGAACAAACTTTTTTAGACTTACCGTTCGTCTACCTTGACTCTTTGAATAATGACATGAATTACACTAAGGTTTTGTTCCTTTGCCGATTGACCTTGTTTGACTTTTGAGTCAAGTTACCCCTATTTTAATTATCTAAACAATATGAAGACAGTGACCGATTATAAATATCTTTGACTAATTTTTGTCGAAAAAATTTGAAGGGCGCGTAACTTAACAAGGAAGCCCAAAACCAGTAAAATAATAGTAAAATGATCTTATCAGAACAATTGTCTTTATTAAAATACAAGGCGTGTATAGTCTAGTACCGTAAAATCCCAAATAGTACACCAGTCCTATATAATACACAAAGTCTCTAATACTACACCACCCCCCGCCTCATCAAAAGAAATAGTACACCAGGTGTACCATTCGGGATTTTACTGTATATTTTACGACTTTTTATTCATTCAAAAAAAGTCAAAAAGAGCGTATGTTTTGTATTGTTTCTATCAATTTTCTTGGGAATTATGTAGTACGCCGATTAAATTTTCAATTTTAGAAACAGAATAATGAGAGTTTCCAAAGAAAAGTTTTCATTTTTGAAAATATTCAGATTTTTTCGATCATTTAAGATTAGTGAGTGTGTACAAGAGTTTTAGTTAAATGGGCGTTGACTATACTATTCTAAGAATTAGAACGCTAGATTTATTTAACTGAAACAAAAAACCCTAACACTATTTTACTTGTGTTTTAGTCTCGTAGTTAACACTATAGTTAATTACACAAAACTTAGCAAATTTGCATGACCAAATTCTTAAAATTTTTTTTACACAAAAATAATATTTGAAACAACCACAAATTTACCAATAATTTTCTAATTTAAACATAAACTAAGCCTATCTAGGAACCAAATTGTAACAAAGCTACACTAAATTTCCAAACATTCATAATCTTCTCATTAACCAAGGTACTTTTCAAAAGTTGACCTTTGCCTCGGCGTAGAGGTCAATGGCCGATTATTGCTACAATTCAGTTATTGGTACGGGTTTTTGTATTTGGAGTCCATAGTGGTTATCAGTTTGACCCGGAGCGGTATAGTGATGAATTGGATTTGAATTTGGTACCGAAAACATTGTGAGTCCTAAGCTCAATGGAGTTTCATAATCAGGCTCACCATACGGACAAAATGTACCATTCGGATGACCTGCATGCCCTGAGTTTTGAAATGTAGGAGGGTAACCATGGTTACCATATTGACGTTGAAGGGTACTTTGGATTCAAGGAATGTGCGTAGTAAGCCTGTGCTTGTGGCGTTGTCATAAGACTCGTGCGCAGTGCAAATTCTTCATCACTGTACGGATACGCAGGGTGGTGGCTCAAAAATGAACTTTTAGTAGAAGTGTCCATCTCGGCGACTTTGACGGCCACTGCTGACCCGTTGACTCGTTGACCTCGTCCACGGTGATTCTTCCAAGACGACTTGATTTTATCATGGAATCGATACAGTAGATAAAAAAATACAATCAGGAAAATAATCACCACTGACAGTATCACTCCCAATAGGATTTGTTGCCAAGGTGACGGAACCAAGCAGTTTAATTCTTTATTTGTGAGGTCAATGACCCGTCGGTCTTTAAGAGTCTGGGGTTCATCACAGAGTATAAGGAATGAGGCATTCCGGAAGGTTGACATGACCAGAAGGTCACGGAGCCAGGAAAGATCACAGGAACAACTGAATGGATTTCCTTGAAGTTGTAGCAACGATAGGCTCTGCCAACTGGCCAAGTCTTCCGGGAGAGATTTGAACGCATTATCCTGAATTAAAAAAAAATATATAGGAAATTTAAACAAAAAATACTTCAAACACAAGACAGCAATCACAGAAAATTCGATGGTTATACAAAAAAAAAGTGGTTGCGTCCATATTTTGCATTATGCAAATATTCAACTTTTACTTTGCTCCGTCATCGTATAGATACTTGTGCCAAATCATAATATTTGCATAATAACTCTCTGCTGGACTTCAATTTTTTTTCACAAGTTAGTGCGATACAAAATGACTCGCGAGTTACAAAGAAAAATCATAAACTACCACCGATTTTTCCAAAACAAAATTTGAATTCACTTTACATCACGATGGTGAAAAAGTCTCTAGAGTCAAAGAAAAAAGGTATTTGCTAATTGCAACTTGTGAAAAAATTTCGTGAGGCCACTTGCTAATTTAATTGTACTGTGTGCGTCATAAATACCACCAGAGTTATTACTGATGAATGCTCAAAATTTGCAAGTTTTCAATTGTTTGATGAGTCACGGTACAGAAAAAAGTCATAAGTTTATAAAAGCGTTTTAAATTAAAAAAAAACAATCAAAATAAACGTTATCAACTCTCGGCAATTGTCAAGTTTGGGACAACATTTGACTAGAATCGTTGCTATTTGAGCAGAATACACTTGCGCTTGCGCTCAACTTACCTTGAGAATTAGACTACGTAAACTGCTAATGCCATTAAACAATTTTGGCGGAAGAATCGTGAGTAATTTGGCATTAGAAATTTCTACTATTTCCAAATCAAGATTAAAATGGAACGTTTCCTCAGCAACGGTGAGCAAAGCTTGAGCTCCATTCACTTCCAGAACTTTGAGCCTCGTCAAAGGACGAAAGGACGAACCGGTCAAGGCTGTAATTGGATTTCGTCCAATTTTCAAAATTTCTAGATATCCCACTGGTCCAAACGCCCAAGATGGAACGGATTTCAACAAATTATCAGTCAGGATTAATTTCTTCAACTGGCCTAAGCCACTAAACGCATCTGTGTGAATAAGTCCAAGTTGACACCCTTTTAAATCCAGGACGGTCAAGGATCCTAGTCTAGCAAAGGCTGCTGCTTCTAAAGATTCTAGTGGATTCATTCCTAAAGAAAGTTCAGCAAGATGAGATAACGGTCCATTGAGGTTGTCATGGAGATCTTCTTCTTGGATACCAAAAATGTCGGGTATAACACGAAAGTCATTGTGGTCAAGACGGAGAATGCGCAAAGCTTCTAATCCTTCAAAAACACCAAAAACCAATTCACGTAGAGTATTTTGACCAAGGTCAAGTTCCTGGAGGGCTTTTGTATACGTAAAAATTCCAGGTTCAATATTTTCCAACAAATTATTTCGTAAATTGAGATGAATTAAAGATGAAAGGCCACGATTTGAAGTAAATCCAGTCCCACTACCGTAAGCTCCACCGCCATTACCAAAAGTATAGTTACTAAGAGCACTAATTTTATTATTGTTTAAATGTAACTCGGTTAATTTTGGTTGATTGGCAAAACTTCCTGGAGCAATTCTCAATAAATGATTACGTGACAAATCAATAAAATTCAATTCATGATAAAATCCAAATCCAGTTTCGACACTTCGAATTCGATTGTTCCTTAGTAACAATTTTTGTACTAAGGGATTAAGTGTAATTGGAACAAAGTCTAAATTGGCATCGACACAGTTGACATAAAGGGTCTCATCGTCACAAACACAACCACTTGGACAGACGGCACAAACTGTTTGTAAGTTAAAGAGTATAAAGATACTACACCAAATTGACCTGAGGTCAAACTGTCGTTGTCTACTAGTTGACTTCATTCTTATACACTTTTTCACGCTCACTTTGTCCACATTGTCCAATTGTTACAAAAGTGACAAACAGTTGGGCACGTCCCGTGACGATCCTGGAAGACGAACCCCATCAAACCTGTAATGAAAGAAGCACGTGATGAAAAATTATTCATTTCACAATTTTTTTTTTGTTTTTAAAGTGCATGTACCGTGACAAAAAATTTTTCGAAGTAAAAATAAGTCCTAATAAAAAATTACTCGTGGTAGGCTGGAGAGACTTGTCTAGTTTTTTAAGTAAAATTTGGTGTTCCTGGATCACGTATGTGGCAAAGGCACTTTGTATGTACCCGTAGTCTATCCTGGAGGATTAAACAAATAAAGACTAAAATCTTGACATTAGTTGATAACCTTTCGTCGTGTCACTCATCATCAACATTGGAAATGTTATAGAAA
>JABASK010000530.1:0-13888 GCA_019776465.1 Rambutanura hunanensis | reverse complement strand
TTGACAGATGATGGAATATTCGTGCTTGGCTCATTATTCTCTGTCAATTTAATGTATAGTGGAATACTAGGAACTATTTTGTATTTTGTGATTACTTATAGGCTAGCCTCGATTAAAATATTAACAACAATGAAAAATAGATTTTCAATCTCGAACAAATATCAAGTCAGATTTTGGCGAGCCTGTAAACCTCTAGAATTTTGGTTTGGAAATTTCATGGTAGAGAAAATGGAATATTTGTTGGTTGTAGTAGACATCATAATTCAAAGTATCATCAGCCTACTTTTAACTAACGAGCATGCTAACTAGGTGAAAGTTCTGTTATACAATTACATTCGTCTATATATGTGTGAAGTCAATACGTTTACAATTTTTCAAGAACTAATAATTTTTGGCGTTTCACGAAGCACAAACACCAAAGGTGTTTCATCCTCTTTTTGACAAACCAATTTTTGTCCAATATCCGAATTTTGATTCTTGACCCTAGTTCTAAACCTTTTTTTTTTGGACAAAAGTGATCTTCTTTTGCATTTGTTATTATTTGGGTTCATAATATAATGCCAATAAAATTTTAATTTCAAATCTGAAAGGCGAAGTTTAGCAGTTTCCATAGCATAAAAAGTCACTTAACTATTTCGGAACTTTAGTTCTCTCGAGATCGAGGTAGCAGCAAGTCTCATTTAAAATGATAAAAATATTCACCGGTGAATATGCTTAAAGCGATAGTTATTCAATTTTGTTAAAAATACGATGAAACACCTCTGTAAAAACCGTTGGATTTTCAACAAACGTCAATGACACTAGGCGTTCGCCAAAATTGCGTTTTGTAGCTTCTCTTTTGGATATTAATCAGTGACATGGACTTTTATAATAAATATGTGAAAAATGATTGAAAAATTAATCATATACATTGTAGTCAAGTTTGTTTGACAGAAAAATCTCATACAAGGTTGTTTCAGAACTCTTGTTTTTTTCAATTTCTTCAAAAAATTTCACTTTTTCAATCATTTCTTTGAGCCTGTTTCTATGGGAATTATAACTTGATTTAGAAAAATTAAGTCGTGAATATTCAGATTCACAAAAATTAAATTAAATCTTTCTCCCGAAAATGTGACGAGCAAATGCAACTTTTTAACGAAAGTTCAACTCCGCAACACGCTCCCCATTTTTTCCTTAACGCATTATTCTTCGGAGCATGGTAGAAAGAAATTTTCGACGATAAGTACTTGCAACTGTTTTCTGAATTAGCCACACGAACCTATCTGACACTTCTTCCCCATTTTGAGAATTTTTTGTAACAATTGATAGGAGATTTCGTTATAAGTAATTGAACTTATTTCAAATGCGAAACGAGAATCAAATTGATATAAACAAAATAACGACCAAAAATTGTTTTTTATTGTTCAAAAAATCGAGTTTTGAAATAACCTGTTAAAAGGCATTTTTTTCCGTTGTGAAGGAACCTTGATTCTAGTTAATTGTGTTAATCATATCCCAAACACATCAGCGGAGTTTTTACAAAAACTCCGAAAAATACAGAGTTTCCCATTAGAAACTCATGCATCTGCATGAGAGTAAATTTTAATATTAAAGAACAAGACGGTGTTGGAATACTGCGCAAAAAGGCAGGTGACAATTGTTCGTCATTTCTGTAGAATTGTCGTCCGACATTGACGTGTCCATCGATAAGTTTTTATAAAAGTGCGTCATTTCATGTCCACACATCTATAAGCAATTAATTGATTAGATTAGTTACGGGTAAGTTGACGTCAATCGATTAAAAGGCGCAATCTATACATCCCGTGAGTTTCTCCGGAATTTTTTCTTGTTGATGGAAAATGACGACCTGTTATGGATTGAAATAGCTAATTACTTAAGTGATTAAATTAATAATCTAACTTAGGCGTCTTATCTTTGACTATAAATAGGTCATAGACAATTCGATTTTCAGTACTTCTTCTTTTCAGCATTTTCGGTAGAGTAATATTTCCGATTGGTAACGCATATGTTTTGCAGTATGAAGGTTCCAGTAATTTTAAGTTTGGTGCTGGGAATTTATGTGGGAGACGTCTATGGAGCAATTGGTAATGTTAACAAATATCTTCTAAAATTCTAATGTATAAATATTTTGTCGTGAAGTATATTTGACATGTTTGCTCTGATTTTTTTTAGAATTGACTGAATCAAGTGGAGTTTTCAATTCCCCAAACTATCCGCTGAACTATTCTAATAACGCCGCCAATGATTGGATTATTCGACTCCCAAACAAAAAACATACTGTCTTCGTTAGAATTCTCCATTTCGAGACCGAAAAGAACTGGGATTTTCTAGAAGTAAATAAGTTGTTTTTTAAAGTTTCAGAAATAATTTGCAGGATACCAACTAATGTATAATATAGTGAATCTAGGTCTGAGTTTGTCAGCTTTATATGGCAGAGTCCTACTTGTTAACATTGAAAATAATTTTTTTCATTTCAGTTTTATGATGGCATCGCTAATACCTCCACTTTATTGCGGAGGCTCGATGGAATTATTCCCAAGGATCATGAATCACTAGATGTAGTTAGTAGTGGGCCTGAACTGTATATTCGTTTTAAATCAGACTTCTCTGTACAACGGGTAGGATTCACAGCTGAATATTGTAAGTCTCCTACGTCATTCGTCGGTGCATTGTAGTTCTGTAAGATAATCTACCAAAATCGGCGAAAAGGACAATTTGATTTCAAAAAAAGGAGAAACTTTTTCAGAACTTTAGTAACAAGTTAATAGAAACACACTACGAGCTCTTAAAAAAGTTAGTTCCACTGGCGGGAAAGAATTTTCGTCCTTTTCGCCGATATTGGTACTGGATGCTATAGCCAAAAACTTTCGGTTCCTGAATATTAGGTGAAAAATTGACATCTCTCGCATTACCTACATTGGTGATATTTTGAAAATGTTGTTACCTCTAGATTGTTTTCTGCTATTTCTAGTTGATCGAGCTTCATTCACTTTTTATTACCTAGCATTCACAAATTATTAGTTTGTAAGAAATTTTTTTATTCTTTACACGCAGACTCTCTTACTGGTGATTTCGAATTGACAGACAGCAGTGGTAGTTTCTCGACACCTAATTATCCTTATTTTTACAACAATAGTGAATTTATAAGATGGGTGATCAAAGCGGACAATAATTCGAATGCTAATTCTGTGACAACTCTTACCTTCCAAAGTTTTGGTACTGAAGGTTGTTGCGACAAAGTTCAAGTAAGTTAAAAAACTCTCTCCTAACAAGTTGATTCTGCTTTAGACCTAATTTCTACAAATTTAAATATCCACCACCACAATAATTTGACTTTTTTTACTAAAAAAACAGATACGTACAAATTCAGGAATTTATGGGACCTTTTCTGGAAATACTTCTCTACAGCCAATTATATTTCCAAACAGTTCGGACGTTACTATTTACTTTACTTCAGACTTCACACGTCGTGATTCCGGATTTTTAGCAACTTATTCCAAAGGTGGGTTTTTAGTCTAATTCTGTAGCTACTGATGATAAGATATACGGACATAGGTATGAAGTTCTGTTTTCGTTATAGCTCCACTACATGACCCAGTAGTGTATCCGGTGCGAAATATGTCAAACACTTTTGGAGATATTGTTAGTAACAACTTCCCGTCCAACTACTCTAATAACATAGTCGAAGAATGGCTGATAGAGGTTACGAATCCATACAAAAACAAAGTTAGCTTACTTGTCAAAGAGTTTGAAACAGAATACGACACCGATGTACTCGAGGTAAGTCGAAAAAGTGCTTCATAATGGGAATTCTGGTACCATTTACATTAGTTAGTCATAACCTAAAACCGATCACTCAATTATTATTTTACAAGGTTTTTAGGGTACCTTATAAGTTGAAATAGGTTGTTGAGGGTTGTAATATCGAGGAACAAGCTTCTAACTAAAAATATTTTGTAAATGTATAGATTTATGATGGGTGGGGCATCTATTCTCCGCTCTTGGACAGACTATCAGGATTCAAAAGGAACGAGATGCATTTTCTTTCAAGTGGAAGAGCTATGTTTCTTAGGTTCACCACCAACTCAGAAAGATCAAATCGGGGATTTGCAGCAAGATACGAATCAGGTTTGTACTAAATTTAGGCTTTAAACTATATAAACGTAATTTTTTTTTAAATTTGCATTTTAGTTTTGGAATACTAATAGCCTATTAGTAGTTACCTTACATATCAATCCTACATTCCTGTGTAAAATACCACCTGACTTATGGAAATACGACTGGCTGCTTGTGTGGGTCCTCCATTATGAGTACGTATATTCTTAATTGGTAAATAATTGATACAAACAAATTCGTTTCAAATAATTTTATGACAATCATTTGGACAGATGAATAAAAAAATTCCAAGTTTTGATTAAAAAATGATGTACCTGAATAAATGAATATTAACGCAAAGCATTTGGCACCCAAGTATTTAATGACAATGGCAATAACATAGACTAAATTTGATTATGAATAGGGAATTATTTATTAATTAAGGTTAATAAATTAAAAAAAAACAGATCGCTTAAATATTGTAAGGGACACATTATTTAGCAACCTTGCTATTAATGAAATGTTAGATTTGTCTATGCACCCTTTTGCATCCGTTATCGATATGCAGATTATTCTTGTTGTATTATATATTATATATATTATATCTTATTCAAATGCAAGTTGTATCCAGCTTTTCTCGTTGTTACTACCCCTTTCAATGAATGCGAATTAATCAACGCAACATCAAGAAGAAAACGGTTTTTCATTGCAATTAACAATTAGCGACTGGTGTTGTAAGTTACCTAAAAACTATTTGAAATATATAAATAAATATTTAAGCAGTAAATTCGTTGTAAAACTTTTAGTTTTTGATGTAGTGGAAATTTCATGATGGAGAAAATGGAATAGGTATTTCGTGGTTGTAGTAGACATCATAATCAAAAGTATCATTATCATTAGCCTACCTTTAACTAACGAACCTACGAATTATTAGCAACTTCCCTTGCACAATTATATCCACTTCTTAAAATAAATAGTCAGCATACGGCAAACAGTTTTTCGGCCACGCGTTTCACGAAGCCAAATATAAACGTTTATAAAAGAAAAAAAAACACGGATAGAACCCAGCGCTGGCTAAAATTATTGAAACCTAAAGCCTCATTTTTGCTCTCAATCAATGACGCAAATGCGGATAGCTTAAAATTTTGATGATTTACTTAGGAAGTGGTTTAGTCTTACCTTATTCAGCTCGGCGAAAATCGTTTATACTTTTTCCAACAGCAGATTGGGTAGACAAAATTCATCAGATTATGCCCAGAAATTATCCTAATAATTTGGTCAACAAACCATAAATGGATGTTGTCAGAGAATTACTGGAAATTTCTCTAACCCTTTAACATGGGAAATGAGACAAAAGTAATAAATTATTGACGTCTCTACTTTCGGAAACAAAACTGGAGAAGAAAAATAAGTAAAAAAAAAAGCCTAAATTGGTTTCCTAAGAAAAAAATTTCCGGATGATTATACCAAGAGGTAATGTTTTCTAAACAGAGAAAGAAGTGTAAATGTAATTTTCCTACCATTTCATAGCAGAATGCCAAGGCAAATATTACACATAAATTAGCCTTAATGCAATTTAAATTTAGCAATTTCCTAATATAAAACCCCGTTGTGAACGACAGCAATGGGTACATTTTCATTCGGTTTGCTTGTTTAGAAGTGATTGGTATTAGTTTGCTTTCGCTAGTACAAAAACTACTTTACTTTGTGCTGCCTAAGCACAGTCACGAAATAGAGGTAAAGCATAAAATTTCTAGTGCGAAAAACATAGCTAGCTGCCATGATCTCCAATACCAGCCTAAAGTACTTTTCGCGAAGTTACAATTTATTTGCGATGTTGTTATCATTTCCGGTAAAAATGGTAAGAATTGGTGAAAATTTTCGAATGGAACACTTTTCTAGAAAGAGTTTCCGACTACCATTGTATTTATGGCGTCTTGTGCAGTTTTCTTTATTATTCTGCTTTGCTGGGTTAGCTACGCCTGTACGCTATTGCTTACTGTAAATTTAACCCAGCTTGATCAAATTTTACTCTACGTTGTTCTGGGACTTTATCAATACTACGGAACATTTAAAATTATTCAGCTCAGAATGGGTCGAAATGTTCCTGCGTTATGAGATCGAATAAAAATCCAACAGTATACTTTTCTATTTTTTGGCTTTAATAGTGCTGAACATAAGGAAGTACGGGAAACAACACAAGCAACTCGAGTCTGATGGTCTTGAATTTTTTTTTAAGTTGGTTTTCATTTTGATTATTGAAGCTATAGTTGGAGGGTGGACACTGATATTTTTTATCCATTTCAACAATAGCGTGTTTGCTCGAATGTATAATACATTTGCGTATCATCTGTTATCATATTTTGGAATTCCTTCAGTAACAAATTTACAGATCGTAAAAATAATATTCGCTATGGTAGAATGTTATACTATAACAAATTCTGGTGCTTCAACACTCTATCATTCTCTAACTTTCATTATGATTCAAAATTCTTCAACTATTTGGCTAAAAAAACTGAGGTATTAAATATTAACTATATTAGGTATTAAGTATTAAATATTAACCAAAGTATAACACTTTGCAACGTTGTATGAATTGCAGTGAATTAGCTTCGTTAGAAGACTTATCACTAGAAGAATACAACGTAGTAAAGAAGGGATTCCAGTTATTTTACGTTTACGAAAAACATATCATAGATGGACTTCGATCAGCCTTTGGAGCTCTGTATTTCCAACTCCTTCTAAATATTATCCTGCTTACATATCTCATTCTTACGTGCTCATCCTCATTGACAGATGATGGAATATTCGTGCTTGGCTCATTATTCTCTGTCAATTTAATGTATAGTGGAATACTAGGAACTATTTTGTATTTTGTGATTACTTATAGGCTAGCCTCGATTAAAATATTAACAACAATGAAAAATAGATTTTCAATCTCGAACAAATATCAAGTCAGATTTTGGCGAGCCTGTAAACCTCTAGAATTTTGGTTTGGAAATTTCATGGTAGAGAAAATGGAATATTTGTTGGTTGTAGTAGACATCATAATTCAAAGTATCATCAGCCTACTTTTAACTAACGAGCATGCTAACTAGGTGAAAGTTCTGTTATACAATTACATTCGTCTATATATGTGTGAAGTCAATACGTTTACAATTTTTCAAGAACTAATAATTTTTGGCGTTTCACGAAGCACAAACACCAAAGGTGTTTCATCCTCTTTTTGACAAACCAATTTTTGTCCAATATCCGAATTTTGATTCTTGACCCTAGTTCTAAACCTTTTTTTTTTGGACAAAAGTGATCTTCTTTTGCATTTGTTATTATTTGGGTTCATAATATAATGCCAATAAAATTTTAATTTCAAATCTGAAAGGCGAAGTTTAGCAGTTTCCATAGCATAAAAAGTCACTTAACTATTTCGGAACTTTAGTTCTCTCGAGATCGAGGTAGCAGCAAGTCTCATTTAAAATGATAAAAATATTCACCGGTGAATATGCTTAAAGCGATAGTTATTCAATTTTGTTAAAAATACGATGAAACACCTCTGTAAAAACCGTTGGATTTTCAACAAACGTCAATGACACTAGGCGTTCGCCAAAATTGCGTTTTGTAGCTTCTCTTTTGGATATTAATCAGTGACATGGACTTTTATAATAAATATGTGAAAAATGATTGAAAAATTAATCATATACATTGTAGTCAAGTTTGTTTGACAGAAAAATCTCATACAAGGTTGTTTCAGAACTCTTGTTTTTTTCAATTTCTTCAAAAAATTTCACTTTTTCAATCATTTCTTTGAGCCTGTTTCTATGGGAATTATAACTTGATTTAGAAAAATTAAGTCGTGAATATTCAGATTCACAAAAATTAAATTAAATCTTTCTCCCGAAAATGTGACGAGCAAATGCAACTTTTTAACGAAAGTTCAACTCCGCAACACGCTCCCCATTTTTTCCTTAACGCATTATTCTTCGGAGCATGGTAGAAAGAAATTTTCGACGATAAGTACTTGCAACTGTTTTCTGAATTAGCCACACGAACCTATCTGACACTTCTTCCCCATTTTGAGAATTTTTTGTAACAATTGATAGGAGATTTCGTTATAAGTAATTGAACTTATTTCAAATGCGAAACGAGAATCAAATTGATATAAACAAAATAACGACCAAAAATTGTTTTTTATTGTTCAAAAAATCGAGTTTTGAAATAACCTGTTAAAAGGCATTTTTTTCCGTTGTGAAGGAACCTTGATTCTAGTTAATTGTGTTAATCATATCCCAAACACATCAGCGGAGTTTTTACAAAAACTCCGAAAAATACAGAGTTTCCCATTAGAAACTCATGCATCTGCATGAGAGTAAATTTTAATATTAAAGAACAAGACGGTGTTGGAATACTGCGCAAAAAGGCAGGTGACAATTGTTCGTCATTTCTGTAGAATTGTCGTCCGACATTGACGTGTCCATCGATAAGTTTTTATAAAAGTGCGTCATTTCATGTCCACACATCTATAAGCAATTAATTGATTAGATTAGTTACGGGTAAGTTGACGTCAATCGATTAAAAGGCGCAATCTATACATCCCGTGAGTTTCTCCGGAATTTTTTCTTGTTGATGGAAAATGACGACCTGTTATGGATTGAAATAGCTAATTACTTAAGTGATTAAATTAATAATCTAACTTAGGCGTCTTATCTTTGACTATAAATAGGTCATAGACAATTCGATTTTCAGTACTTCTTCTTTTCAGCATTTTCGGTAGAGTAATATTTCCGATTGGTAACGCATATGTTTTGCAGTATGAAGGTTCCAGTAATTTTAAGTTTGGTGCTGGGAATTTATGTGGGAGACGTCTATGGAGCAATTGGTAATGTTAACAAATATCTTCTAAAATTCTAATGTATAAATATTTTGTCGTGAAGTATATTTGACATGTTTGCTCTGATTTTTTTTAGAATTGACTGAATCAAGTGGAGTTTTCAATTCCCCAAACTATCCGCTGAACTATTCTAATAACGCCGCCAATGATTGGATTATTCGACTCCCAAACAAAAAACATACTGTCTTCGTTAGAATTCTCCATTTCGAGACCGAAAAGAACTGGGATTTTCTAGAAGTAAATAAGTTGTTTTTTAAAGTTTCAGAAATAATTTGCAGGATACCAACTAATGTATAATATAGTGAATCTAGGTCTGAGTTTGTCAGCTTTATATGGCAGAGTCCTACTTGTTAACATTGAAAATAATTTTTTTCATTTCAGTTTTATGATGGCATCGCTAATACCTCCACTTTATTGCGGAGGCTCGATGGAATTATTCCCAAGGATCATGAATCACTAGATGTAGTTAGTAGTGGGCCTGAACTGTATATTCGTTTTAAATCAGACTTCTCTGTACAACGGGTAGGATTCACAGCTGAATATTGTAAGTCTCCTACGTCATTCGTCGGTGCATTGTAGTTCTGTAAGATAATCTACCAAAATCGGCGAAAAGGACAATTTGATTTCAAAAAAAGGAGAAACTTTTTCAGAACTTTAGTAACAAGTTAATAGAAACACACTACGAGCTCTTAAAAAAGTTAGTTCCACTGGCGGGAAAGAATTTTCGTCCTTTTCGCCGATATTGGTACTGGATGCTATAGCCAAAAACTTTCGGTTCCTGAATATTAGGTGAAAAATTGACATCTCTCGCATTACCTACATTGGTGATATTTTGAAAATGTTGTTACCTCTAGATTGTTTTCTGCTATTTCTAGTTGATCGAGCTTCATTCACTTTTTATTACCTAGCATTCACAAATTATTAGTTTGTAAGAAATTTTTTTATTCTTTACACGCAGACTCTCTTACTGGTGATTTCGAATTGACAGACAGCAGTGGTAGTTTCTCGACACCTAATTATCCTTATTTTTACAACAATAGTGAATTTATAAGATGGGTGATCAAAGCGGACAATAATTCGAATGCTAATTCTGTGACAACTCTTACCTTCCAAAGTTTTGGTACTGAAGGTTGTTGCGACAAAGTTCAAGTAAGTTAAAAAACTCTCTCCTAACAAGTTGATTCTGCTTTAGACCTAATTTCTACAAATTTAAATATCCACCACCACAATAATTTGACTTTTTTTACTAAAAAAACAGATACGTACAAATTCAGGAATTTATGGGACCTTTTCTGGAAATACTTCTCTACAGCCAATTATATTTCCAAACAGTTCGGACGTTACTATTTACTTTACTTCAGACTTCACACGTCGTGATTCCGGATTTTTAGCAACTTATTCCAAAGGTGGGTTTTTAGTCTAATTCTGTAGCTACTGATGATAAGATATACGGACATAGGTATGAAGTTCTGTTTTCGTTATAGCTCCACTACATGACCCAGTAGTGTATCCGGTGCGAAATATGTCAAACACTTTTGGAGATATTGTTAGTAACAACTTCCCGTCCAACTACTCTAATAACATAGTCGAAGAATGGCTGATAGAGGTTACGAATCCATACAAAAACAAAGTTAGCTTACTTGTCAAAGAGTTTGAAACAGAATACGACACCGATGTACTCGAGGTAAGTCGAAAAAGTGCTTCATAATGGGAATTCTGGTACCATTTACATTAGTTAGTCATAACCTAAAACCGATCACTCAATTATTATTTTACAAGGTTTTTAGGGTACCTTATAAGTTGAAATAGGTTGTTGAGGGTTGTAATATCGAGGAACAAGCTTCTAACTAAAAATATTTTGTAAATGTATAGATTTATGATGGGTGGGGCATCTATTCTCCGCTCTTGGACAGACTATCAGGATTCAAAAGGAACGAGATGCATTTTCTTTCAAGTGGAAGAGCTATGTTTCTTAGGTTCACCACCAACTCAGAAAGATCAAATCGGGGATTTGCAGCAAGATACGAATCAGGTTTGTACTAAATTTAGGCTTTAAACTATATAAACGTAATTTTTTTTTAAATTTGCATTTTAGTTTTGGAATACTAATAGCCTATTAGTAGTTACCTTACATATCAATCCTACATTCCTGTGTAAAATACCACCTGACTTATGGAAATACGACTGGCTGCTTGTGTGGGTCCTCCATTATGAGTACGTATATTCTTAATTGGTAAATAATTGATACAAACAAATTCGTTTCAAATAATTTTATGACAATCATTTGGACAGATGAATAAAAAAATTCCAAGTTTTGATTAAAAAATGATGTACCTGAATAAATGAATATTAACGCAAAGCATTTGGCACCCAAGTATTTAATGACAATGGCAATAACATAGACTAAATTTGATTATGAATAGGGAATTATTTATTAATTAAGGTTAATAAATTAAAAAAAAACAGATCGCTTAAATATTGTAAGGGACACATTATTTAGCAACCTTGCTATTAATGAAATGTTAGATTTGTCTATGCACCCTTTTGCATCCGTTATCGATATGCAGATTATTCTTGTTGTATTATATATTATATATATTATATC
The DNA here is from genome assembly GCA_019776465.1 of Rambutanura hunanensis. Classification (NCBI taxonomy): domain Eukaryota; kingdom Metazoa; phylum Arthropoda; class Collembola; order Poduromorpha; family Neanuridae; genus Rambutanura; species Rambutanura hunanensis. Next base: position 2,303 of record JABASK010000530.1, on the reverse strand, counting down.
TTATTCAAATGCAAGTTGTATCCAGCTTTTCTCGTTGTTACTACCCCTTTCAATGAATGCGAATTAATCAACGCAACATCAAGAAGAAAACGGTTTTTCATTGCAATTAACAATTAGCGACTGGTGTTGTAAGTTACCTAAAAACTATTTGAAATATATAAATAAATATTTAAGCAGTAAATTCGTTGTAAAACTTTTAGTTTTTGATGTAGTGGAAATTTCATGATGGAGAAAATGGAATAGGTATTTCGTGGTTGTAGTAGACATCATAATCAAAAGTATCATTATCATTAGCCTACCTTTAACTAACGAACCTACGAATTATTAGCAACTTCCCTTGCACAATTATATCCACTTCTTAAAATAAATAGTCAGCATACGGCAAACAGTTTTTCGGCCACGCGTTTCACGAAGCCAAATATAAACGTTTATAAAAGAAAAAAAAACACGGATAGAACCCAGCGCTGGCTAAAATTATTGAAACCTAAAGCCTCATTTTTGCTCTCAATCAATGACGCAAATGCGGATAGCTTAAAATTTTGATGATTTACTTAGGAAGTGGTTTAGTCTTACCTTATTCAGCTCGGCGAAAATCGTTTATACTTTTTCCAACAGCAGATTGGGTAGACAAAATTCATCAGATTATGCCCAGAAATTATCCTAATAATTTGGTCAACAAACCATAAATGGATGTTGTCAGAGAATTACTGGAAATTTCTCTAACCCTTTAACATGGGAAATGAGACAAAAGTAATAAATTATTGACGTCTCTACTTTCGGAAACAAAACTGGAGAAGAAAAATAAGTAAAAAAAAAAGCCTAAATTGGTTTCCTAAGAAAAAAATTTCCGGATGATTATACCAAGAGGTAATGTTTTCTAAACAGAGAAAGAAGTGTAAATGTAATTTTCCTACCATTTCATAGCAGAATGCCAAGGCAAATATTACACATAAATTAGCCTTAATGCAATTTAAATTTAGCAATTTCCTAATATAAAACCCCGTTGTGAACGACAGCAATGGGTACATTTTCATTCGGTTTGCTTGTTTAGAAGTGATTGGTATTAGTTTGCTTTCGCTAGTACAAAAACTACTTTACTTTGTGCTGCCTAAGCACAGTCACGAAATAGAGGTAAAGCATAAAATTTCTAGTGCGAAAAACATAGCTAGCTGCCATGATCTCCAATACCAGCCTAAAGTACTTTTCGCGAAGTTACAATTTATTTGCGATGTTGTTATCATTTCCGGTAAAAATGGTAAGAATTGGTGAAAATTTTCGAATGGAACACTTTTCTAGAAAGAGTTTCCGACTACCATTGTATTTATGGCGTCTTGTGCAGTTTTCTTTATTATTCTGCTTTGCTGGGTTAGCTACGCCTGTACGCTATTGCTTACTGTAAATTTAACCCAGCTTGATCAAATTTTACTCTACGTTGTTCTGGGACTTTATCAATACTACGGAACATTTAAAATTATTCAGCTCAGAATGGGTCGAAATGTTCCTGCGTTATGAGATCGAATAAAAATCCAACAGTATACTTTTCTATTTTTTGGCTTTAATAGTGCTGAACATAAGGAAGTACGGGAAACAACACAAGCAACTCGAGTCTGATGGTCTTGAATTTTTTTTTAAGTTGGTTTTCATTTTGATTATTGAAGCTATAGTTGGAGGGTGGACACTGATATTTTTTATCCATTTCAACAATAGCGTGTTTGCTCGAATGTATAATACATTTGCGTATCATCTGTTATCATATTTTGGAATTCCTTCAGTAACAAATTTACAGATCGTAAAAATAATATTCGCTATGGTAGAATGTTATACTATAACAAATTCTGGTGCTTCAACACTCTATCATTCTCTAACTTTCATTATGATTCAAAATTCTTCAACTATTTGGCTAAAAAAACTGAGGTATTAAATATTAACTATATTAGGTATTAAGTATTAAATATTAACCAAAGTATAACACTTTGCAACGTTGTATGAATTGCAGTGAATTAGCTTCGTTAGAAGACTTATCACTAGAAGAATACAACGTAGTAAAGAAGGGATTCCAGTTATTTTACGTTTACGAAAAACATATCATAGATGGACTTCGATCAGCCTTTGGAGCTCTGTATTTCCAACTCCTTCTAAATATTATCCTGCTTACATATCTCATTCTTACGTGCTCATCCTCATTGACAGATGATGGAATATTCGTGCTTGGCTCATTATTCTCTGTCAATTTAATGTATAGTGGAATACTAGGAACTATTTTGTATTTTGTGATTACTTATAGGCTAGCCTCGATTAAAATA
>JABASK010000529.1:0-13898 GCA_019776465.1 Rambutanura hunanensis | reverse complement strand
TCCCCGGGTTCAATTTAGATAGCACAAGTGCCACCGCTGAACCCATCATTGACATGCCACTAGACTCTCAGCAGCTTGTACTTTACGAACCACTGAACGTGGATCCACAGGTAGCTAGCTTCCAGTGTACTAAAGTTTCAATTTTCATGTAAACAGTTTTGGTTTTGCCATGTTTGCAGAGTCCAACAGTAATTACCGAGATGCCACCAACTCCAGAATTGCCCGGTCCAAGTCATAGACAAACTGGGGTTACTAGGATCGTCGTTAGCTCGGAACCCGGTCATAGTCGTCTAGTTACTAGAGGCACAGCAAGAAACAACAGCTCAAGTTAAACGAGTTGCGGACACTCTTGATAAAATCTTAGAGTTAAAGAGACAAAAGAATGGGCTCTAGTTTGGAGTGCTTTGCCTTCCAAAAATATTTTGTTATATTATTGAATATTAGAAGTATTTATTTGTTATAAAATGTCTTTTTCTTTGGCACTGACGCTGGGGAGCCTCGCCGCTTTGTACCCTATCCGTAAAATTATTATTTTCAGGTTCCGAAACGAAGTTATCATCTTCGGGTAAACGTAATTTACGTCGGAAGTTGTGAAGCATGACGGCGACGATTATTTTTGCTGCTTTTTTGGGTTCGTATTCTAGAACCCCAGCAAACTTCAGTAGCGCACGAAAAACATTTTTCCATACCCCGATTGTACGTTCTACGCTGTTTCGTGCCACGGCAAACTTCGCGTTGTACTTCTGCGAACTTGTCACAGGGGTATCTATTCAAAACACCTTCATGAAAAACGAAAAACATAAAGGTACATTTCTACTTTACACGTGTCCTGTATTTTAATAAATTAAAATAATAAATAAACTACAATTGACCTTCAAGAATGTCAAATTAGCGGGCAATAGTTGACCGGAACAATTTTATTCAACTTGTTAACTTTAAAATTTCCAAAAAAATGTTTATTCTATTTTTTAAAAAATCATTTTCAAACTTTTATGGCCAGGACGCTCGGTGTAGCTCGGGCTATGTTGTTCGAGTAGTTATCGATAGATCATTTGTTATGGTCCACCTCGTAGTTTTGGCTTTCAACAATGAGCCAGACGAAGAATATGCCAAAACAGTTTGGGTAATAATACTTCATGACAACCGTGACTGGACTGAATCGAAAACTCTAGTTGTGTTTTACAAAGCACACCCATTCAAAGGTAAAGGTCCTACTCACACCTATTCAAAGGTAAAAGTCATACTCGATTCCTTCGATTTTGGGAAGTGTGCAAAATACAAATACGAAATCAAAAGGCATAACCAAATTCCCGAACCCGAGATATCATATACATACATTAAATTCAATTAGAAATGGCAGTATTATTTCTAACAGTTGAGAATTCCCAACACTATTTTGTTAAATTTCATTTCGTACGAGTATTTTGCAAAGTTCAAAACACTACACCTTAACTTTAATTTTAAACAGGAAAATTTTAGTCACAATGAATCTGATAGGCTTTTATCAATAATTTCGGCTTCCGCCATTTTCATTTTGGTTTTTTTCCATTTACCAAATTGGCAACTGTGAAACCCTTATTTGTTTGCACAACCCTAATTGGGCATCGTATTGCGAACAATTCATGGATGGTTTCACAGTTGCACACTTTCTAAAATGCATAGAGCTGTGACTTTATTTATGCAAATTGTAATTGTATTAACAGTATAATCACAAATACTTTCTAAAGTGTATTAAGCTTATTCAAAGATTCCTATTCGCTGTCCTAAACCAAGTCCTCATCTGCGTCCAGAATGTTGAGGGCTAGGTTTCTTCGTTTTGGTATCAAATCAGGATTGTGACGAGAATAGCTAAAATACTAAACTAACTACGATTGTGACACGGATACACGATCCTACTGTTCTTGCGCCAGTTTTGCGTATACAATAATGACCAGTAATGGGGTCTGGTCCGTTCCTTGAGGCATCATACTTGATCCAAACATAATGCGAAGTGCGTTTGCTAAATCCAGCAAGGGCAAAAAAAAACATCAAAAATGGTTAAAATATTTGCTTTGACGACCTCGATTGAATCGCCTTGAGTAGGTCTTGTTTCTCTTTATGAATATATACTTTAAAGTCCGAATGATCATAAATATGCTGCTTTGTGTAGAGTCTTGCCATTTTAACTTGGACAAGTGTCCAAAATTTCAGTTCATCCAATGATAAAGTTAGAAAATCTTTTACTGTATCAGTGGCCTCGGCCCAAATGTTCCTTTTACGCAAAAGTTCTCCTGCTTCCAATTCCAGTTTTAGCTTATTGTTCGATTCCATTTTTTCCAAGGCATTATCAGCAATTTCTTTTTGCATATCCGTTTCGGTGAATAATGGTGGACAGTAGGCATTGATAGTTGAGCATCCTAGTCTAAAAAGTTTACTTAACTTGGGAAAGTATGCCATAGAAATGATGCTGTCAAAAAAGTCAGAATTTAGAAATAAGCTTTCTAAAAATGGGGAATAAGAAGACGTCAATCCCGCATCATTGAATGATAAAAATTCACTCTGGGTTGATGCAAGTGGAGTTGGTGGGGCCTTTGTTTGTGGGACCGGTGTCGGTGGGGTCGGTAAAGGTAGGGCCGGTGATGGTGGAGACGACATTGATGGACGTGGAGATGGTGTAAATGTATCCACCACTTTGATAGGTTCAAAACGACCACTCGCAATGCCTTCATTGATCCGTTGAATCAGCTCAGACCTCAGAGCTCAGAAGGATTTAATTGGTTCTCATGACTCCATCATATGGTATGGAGCTGCCCACTTGACCAGAAGCATACCCTCTTTACGCTCTTCATATCTAAAAATTTCATCTAGTGGATATTCTGAAAATCTAGGCAAACTCTAAAAAGAGACTCTAAACGGAGATTTGTGCCAAGGCACAAATCTAGCCCACTATAATGAAAGTACGAAAAATAGCCTGTGAATATACTGCGCGAGCGAATCAGCATGATATATAATCAAAAATGATTATAATTAGCACTTTTCCGATGAGAGGAATGAATATTTATTAAAGGTCATTGAAGTTATTCTCCAACTCAGGTAATGTATTAGCTAAATCGCTTTGCAGATTTACAAACGTTTGTTTGTTAGTTTGTTCGTTAATTTCCAAACAAATTTTCAAAAGATGGAGAGTGAAGCCTTTTCCCTGCTAGTGAAGGTCTTACAATGTTTTCCAAAAATGGCGATAATGGATTTCCAAACCATGCCTCGTTTAGTTCATTGAATGATAACACTTGGTCTCGAGTTGATGATGAAGGGAGTTGTGCAGTCATTGCTAGAGATGGAGTTTGTAAAACCAATGTTGGTGAGACTGGAATTTGTGGGGCCGCCGTTGGTGGGGGGGGGGGGAAATGTGTCCTCATGTTCAATTGGTTCAAATTGTTCATGTGATATGAGTGAAATGATCCGGTCTATTAATTCCGGCCTGAAAGATCCAGGTTTCCAGCATCTCGTAAGGAGCTCCCCACCTCACGAGCAGAAATCGACCCTCCTCGCGATCTTCATATTTGACGATCCTGTCCGGCGGATATTCTGGAACTAAGGAATTGAAAAATATAACCATATAATAATTTTTAATGATAAACTACCTTGATCAGGTCTCCAGTAATGTATAAGGAGAGACTGGGCACTTGCCAGAAGCCTGACCGGTTCCCAAGTTCTTGACCCATCCAACCATTGGACTTTAAAGTACATATACTTCCACTGACTTATAAAGGTAAGACATTTCGCAATTTCAAGAGTGCAGGACTGCGAGATTGCTTTATCTTGTGACCAACTCCTTATTGAGCAAAAATTCGAAAAATTCATTGGGAAGAAACTATTAAAATTGCACAGCAGAAGATATGGCACTCCTAACTATTGCAAGATCAACTTCTCACTAGTCAGCTGTAAAAGTAGAAAGACATGTGAGTTAGGAGGATCATTCATTGAGTTACATTCATTTGTAGTATGCTATAGGAGAAAAAGACAACACGCTGTAACTTTTGATCACAGTCATTGAAAAAACCTATGCAAGGTTTATTGGATGTCATTAATATTAAAATGTTGGAATATAAAATCAAGTTTGACAACCTGCTAATATATAAAATGCAACGGGGGCATCAGTATTTGACCCTACTTTCTCCGCTAATGACCAGCACTTTTGGGATACGCCCTGGAACTGTTTAGTGGAACGGAAATGGAAATTCCAGCAAATGCTTCAATCGACTTGGGAATTGATTCCAAATGCCTATTTGTGTTGTGCGACATTGCGTCGTTTAGCCAATTTGGAATCACTCAGACGCTAGTCATTGGAACGCAAGAATTACATTAACATTAAAAGTTGATGGACGAATTGAAGCGGGAAATTTCAAAGTTGAAGATTCAAATTGAGTTTCCAGGTACCGAACCAAATGGTGCTGAGTGCCTCGCTACAGATAATTGCAAAATTGCTAAAAATTTTGAAAAAATTGGGACATTGTTGGAGTCTGAAAAGTTATGCAAAATTTGCTTGGAAAATGACCCCGCCACTCTACTCTTGCCTTGCCTTCATTTCGTCTCTTGTACAATTCGTTCATCAAAATTGAAATCGTGCCCCGTCTGTCGTTCTGCTATTGTCTCTAAAATTAAAACATTTGGCTGTTAACCTTTGAATTGACCAACCTTTAATCCCACCAGCCCTTACGTACCAACTTTTTTTCCCTCAACTGTTGGTTTTCTTTCGCATGCCTTAATTTTAATAAAAAACTTAAAAGTCGACTTCTTCTTCGGAACAACTGCAATCCAAAAATTCCGTATTGGTATGCGCAGGCGTAGGTGCACGACGCTTTCGAACAATTTTGGGAACAAAGTTGTTCAATCTTCTTTTTTCAGAATTTTCTTGAACCGTTTTTTCGATCTCGCGTTGCTCCTGCATCTCCAAGCGACGAACTTCGGATTTGCCAGTTTTTCATGTCTTCCATCCAGGTAAACATGGGAAGTGTAAGTCCATCAATTTTGAATTCTAATTTTTTAACCGCAATTTCTGTTATTCCCGATTCTTGATATCCGTCTGATCTTGGTCCAGATGTACTGGGTTCCTCGAAATGAATAGATGACACGATTTCTTGGGGTAGCGGGGTGAAATATCAGAATCTTGTTGGGGCAGGGGGGTAATATCAGTATCTTCTAAGGGCGGCGGTGGAACATCAATAAAAGAATACTTGGAAGAATTACTATTTGGCAAAAAAGTTGAAGAACTTGTATGACTCATGCCTGGACTTACTGCAGTTCTGAACAATTCCAGTTCGTTTTGACACATGATTTTCTTCTCAAAGTGCCCCAGGTGCGAATTCCTGTAGATGTAATTTTGTATCTGTTGGGTGAATCGCTGAACCAGTACTTTTAAATCCCCATTCGCCTTACGAATGTGGGGCTTGGGGTTAAATGTGGGGTCGCTCTAAATAAAAAAATATAAATTAAAAGTTTAAAAACATTTCTTAACATGCTAGGTCAATACCCTTGCCTTTTTCATTATAAAATTTTTCCGAAGTTTGATATCATAACGTAAAAATCCTTTTGTAAATTCGGTCTCTTTTAGCAGCTCGTCAAGGGTTTTGGAAAACTTTTTCTAAAAAAAACAGAAAATACTAAAGATGTTGTAGTTTTATATTAGTTTTTACAACTAGGTGGCCTAATTTAAATTAAACGCAGCTTTGATTTCGGACCAGCCGCAAAATCTACCCCCCTAGTTACCGTACATTTCCAGAATAATAACCTTCTGTTAATTTGAAACTTTAGGGTAACGGTCAAGAAAAACACAAAAGGTCAGGACTGACTAACTTAAAAACGTGATTTTTAACACCGGCACCTTTCGAAAAACAGCATAAGCACGTAAGTTGCCGCACTCAGACATAAGATCATGACTCGACCCTGCGAGAAAAAAATAGCAAGACATATGGTGAGCCACCGTTTCGCACAGGACCCACCACGTAAGCAAGGCAAAACTTGTAAAATAGCAGCTTACCATTGTTAGGTTCCTAGTAATAGTATTCCGTAGGTTAAGTTACTTGGAATTAACTTGACCTTTGACCAATGTATTAACTAAAATTTGAACTGTAACATATGAGATGAATTACTTAAAACTAATGGTCCCTCTTCTCTCAAATTTTAACGACTAAAAACCTAACGACCGTCCGGCGCCTCGTTCCTACCAAATACAAAGGAAACCAAACCAATGAGACGCTTTGATAAAAAAATTTTTTTAATTGGCAAAGCTTTGCCAATCTCAATCTGGAGCTGGACAAGACTTGGAAAAAACTTGGAAAACTGGAGAATTCTGAAAAAGTAAGTTTACTAATTATTAACAAGTGTTATTTAAAGTTACGATTTTAGGATACACTAACCTGATTTTCTAGGTTTCTATATTAGTGGATACAACAGTAAGCAAGTTTTATTGTAGATGGAGAACTCTGAAATTTACGAAGTTATGGAAGTCACGGAGCGCAGGCGCAAAAGTATTAAGAACACGCGTCACTTTTCTCCGGAAGTAATGCATTGGGGTATTCCGGGACAAGACAGCACGACGAGTTCTATCCGAGACTGGTAAGTAATTAAAATTGGTCCTGCTTTTGTAATTGATTGTATTACAATAATAACTTTGTATTTTTCAGGTGCGCGATGTCTACGACGATATCTCTAGACTCACGTTCCTGAACACAAGGCTAGGCCAAGAAGTTCAGCGTCTCGAAGCATGATCATTGAAGAAGAACGTGCTAAATCGGTCATCAAAAACATATTATGGCCGATGATTGCCGCAGTACGCAACTAACTAAAAACTGCTTTGGGAGGAAGCCCTTCAGAAACTGTGGAAACTCTTAACGAAGAGCTGAAATTTTGCTAGGAAGTGGTAATAAACGTATAATTTCCTGTTTAAGATTTTTTAATACTAAAAATTATTTGTTAACTATTTTTTTTATTTGGTAGGCAAAATCTAATCCGGAAACGAAGATTAACGTAATCGCTCAATTCAATCAAGTCAATCAACGTAAACGGAATAGTACTTTGAGAGTGGATGAAGGCGATCTTAAACCCTACGTCAATTTAGGGAGAGCGCCCATGAAGAAGAAACAACTTTTGCGACGAATGCTTCTTCAGAAGTTGGCGAGTGGTCAAAACGCACTGGCGATCGCGACTCGACAAGGTCGTACAAATTGTACAGCGGACTCTTTGGAGATTGAACTCCGCTCAACTTGGGGTTTGTTCTATTAACTTACTTTCTTTCAGCAATTCTTTAAAAATACACCTTTCAAAATGAAATTTTCCTACTAAATTAGTTTCTCATTTAAGCCACTTCGAAGCTACTAGCCATAGTGTTTCAGTAGCTCTAACCTAGCTAAAGGGTTTTAATCCTTTAGATGATTTTCTCCCTCAAAGTTAATGTTTATGCAAGTACCGTATGAGTAACACATGAACAACTTTACATCCAGCCTCGTCTCCAATCTTTTTACAATAAGTCTTAGGAGAAATACTTGTGAGTTTCGTCTGTACATAATTTACAACCTTTTGATTGGGAACGCGTTTGAAACCATTCTTAAAAAGTTTGACCCGATAACCTTTAACAAAAATTATGTGATTGTGAAAAGGTTTGCTCGTTGGCTTTCTCGGGGCCACAAAACTCTTAATTAATCTAGCATCTGCAGGAAAGATTGGAAAAATAAATTATAAATTGGCGCCAATTTTACAGAGCTTCAATGACTTTTTTGTACTAGTCTTATTCTTGGTTTGATATTCAGTCAGAGAACATCACTAATTTAATTTCAAATTTAAACATGGAAAATCACTTGCTTCACTTGACAAGCACAATTGGCGGCTTTTCACGTGCTGCTAGACTGTAAAAATGCAGATTTGGCATTTTTAAATGCCACTAACGACAGTCTGCGCAGTGAGCTGGCTGGAGCTAGGGAGCAGAACAAAAGTCTCTCCTGCGCAAAAAAATTTGGCGACCATCGAGTCGAAGAGCTTCTTGGGCTTCAAGAAGTTGAGTAATTGGTTTGGGAAAGGGTCAAGATTGGTCAGCAGTTGCCCCGATTTTTACCTCCGACACAATTTGGACTTCAGCCGCCGCCAGGATTCATCAATTTTACCAGTAAATGTTGCATTTAAATAAATTTATACAATTTAAATTTGACCTAGTTTGTCAATTTTCAACTTGTTTCAGTTTATTTTCAACATCTTTCATTTTTCAAGTTTAAATTTGTCTACATTTGATCAATATTGGGCAGATTGGCCAAAATTTCTTGAATAATTTGATTTAATTTTTTGATAATTTTATTAATTAATTTAAACTTTAAAATGAATTTAAGTGAAAAAGGGGACGTAAATATGACAAATTCCAAATTTTGAACAAAAGTAGTAAAAGGGTAACGGCTTTAAATTAATCTTGAAAGTAGAAAATTTACAAATTTCTGAAATTAAAGAAAGGAGAAGAAATACCAAATTTTTAAAACAGTCACCGAAGAAAAGAATCCAATAGACTAAAAGGGTGAGCCCCTTGGTAGCAAAAACCAGCCACAAACACTACTGGCTAAAAGCCAATCACTAATTGCCCATGGGAGAAAAACTGGGTGGGAATGATGTTGGTGACCCTTGACCTGACCCGGCTGATGTCCTGGTATGACCTGGCTGGCTGGAACGCTGGTATCCGGGGAAAAATTAGAGTTGGGAGGATCGTATTGGAGGACACTACTCACTACTTTTTGTAGAAAAATGAAAAATTGTAAAAAACTTCCAATACCTGAAGGAAAACTTGGAAAAATCAAAAGAAAAGTTCCAAAAATCAACTTTCAAATTAAGTTAAAGTAAAGGAAACTTTTGAACTTAAAATTATGAAAATTTTAACTTCTAAAATTCAAAATTTCAAAAAGGGCTAGGATGAGTATTGTGGTAAAAAAATTAGTTTAATACTGAATAAAACAGGGAGGAGGATTTTTCTTGATTGGAAATAGGGCGTATTGTTGGCTGAAGGCCTTTAGTTTAGAAAATTATCTTAAAGTTAAAACTAAGACCAAAGAGTTCGAGGTGAACTCTGGAAAAGATAAAGATTAGAAAAGACTGAAGGTCAATTTCAAACAGTCTGGAAATTTAATTTTAGATAATTGAAAATTAATTTTAGGTTAGAATAGGAAATTTTAAAAATTGGAGGTTAGATTTTAAATTAACCAAAATAGTTGGAAAAGTTTTGGATATAGCCTGGAGTGTTCAAAAAATGCTTGAAAACTTTGCCATATTTTTGAATCGTCTTGATTCGAAATGTTCCGCTGGGTAAAGTTCGAACTCCTTCGGTATCTTAAAATGCCGGGGATGCCGGCAACTGGCCTGGCCCAACAAAGTCCGACACGTCGCCAGTGTCGGCTTCAATTGCTGGTAAGAGTTAGTTGGATACAAGACTGACCAATTCTTCAGCTTCGGCAAGCAACGGCGACACAATGAAAGGCTTGAAGCTTGGATTTTCGCGCCAGGCATAAATTTTCCATACTTGCATGTATGCATAAAATCCAAGCCGGACCAAGATTTTGGTAGAAATTGCAATTTTGTAAACTACATTTTTGTAAACTACAATTTTGTGTAATTTTGTTTTTTTTGTAACTACAAACTAATTATGTTTTTGTATTAACCGCAGAAATATTGATGTAAGTTGTAAAGAATAAGACTTTCTACTTCACTTGTTAGGCCACTCGACTGGAAATCTCAATCAAAACCCAAAGAACCGTTGTTACAATCGCTTCGTTTTCGTAATGGTTTCTCACCATGTCAAAACAACTTTATAGCCAGATAGCCAGATCATTGCGTGAATTTAGCAACACTGCTTATGAATCTAACAACTTAGACCATGCGTTATATGCTTACTCCAAATGTCTTCCGTTTGCCTCCACTCAGAATGCATCTGGAACATTGGCTGGCTCTAGGATTTACTAACCGCTCAGCTGTTTTGTACGAATCTAAAAAAATTATCAAATCTCACGGATATCTCGAGGGTACTACTGGCCGACTTTTCAGTTGGTTCATCCACAAAAAAGTTAAACTCACGTTCAATATACGATTGGAACGTAATTGGAACTGTAAAGCCAATATTGTTCAACATTTCTTCGCTCACTGCGTATTTACTATAAGTAGTGCCTTGTTTAAAAACGTTTACGTCGAAACCCATTGCCTTTGCGTAAAAATCCTGAATTCGGACAAGTCTGTCTGGCCGGTTGTTGTGAAATGCAAAGTCGGCTTCGCCTTTGGTGTTGAATTGAATCGACATTTTTGTATCCTTTAAGTATCCTTTATGTCGTTGAGAATCTGAATCAATGGCTCTCCTTCTTTTCTGTATACGAACAGTTCAACTTGTGTTCGCTTAATGTGATTATCGCCAGGTTGGTGGCAAAAACTAGTCCGAGTCGTTGAAACGGGGTTTGGATAGTACCAAAGATTACATACTCCTACCTCGAACGGAAGCCCATTTTCCGACTAGTTGGTACTAGTAGCTTATCTTTAAACGACGTCGAATTACTTTGTGGATAGTACTCGCTCGATGCATCACTAATAAGCGTGACAACCTTTGAAAATGGCTCCCAATTATTCTCCATTATCCTCGCTTTCTACTGGATTAAGTTCCTCGGTCAAGAAACTTCCTAGAATAACTGTAATCAGTTCAGAGCTAAAATGTCGACTACTATGCTTACCAATAATTTCTTTTCCTTTTAACGTCGACAGGTAGTACAAATTCGGAAGTGTGTGTATAACTTTTCGAATCCTAAAAATATTCAAGTTTATGTTAAAAAAGCGTGTGCGTGAAAGTTTAAGCTGCTTTACTTATTAGTCTCCAATGTCCATCCATGAATATGGAATTTTTCGAATAGCATTCGCGTCCGAGCAATTCTGACACGTTGACCGACTTTGAATTTTAGTTTGACGGGTTTTCCGCGAATTAATTTATCATATGCAAAGATAAAAACCTGACTTTTATTCTCTTGCATCAATGTTTCCGCAGGTGGCATTTTTATAGTCGAATGAACCCTACAAATGATGACTAGAATTATTTACCCATCTTTGAGCTTCTAAGGAAGCTTATTTGTATCATCCTCATTTGTAATTTGAAACTACTTTTGGCAATAAGGATTTGATTTTCGATCTTGGTTCCGCCGTCTACATTCGATTCAATGTCGCTTTGATGGTTCTAATGACTCGCTCTGTATACAAATTTCGATGAAAGTAAAACATGGAAAATTTGAAATGCACCTACCATTGCTGCTTTTCGCGTAGTTGTCACTGAGTACGGGTGAATGTTGTGCTGGGTCTAGATTTCGTCCACGGTCTTATTATAATATTCTTTCCTTGTATCGACGAGGATGTAGTGTGGATAATTCTAAATTGCCGAAGCAACATGTATGAATATTATCGTTAACGCTAATTTGTCACTTACGCCAGATTTATTAAAGACGGCTTTCATTGCTGCGAGTACTGTGACTACACACGTGTCCTTACATAGTTCGGCATAGAGGTACCTAGAAAACATGTCAATCGCTACTAAAATCAAATTAAACTTTTCCCGCCTCACCTCCTGGTGGCTCAACTGTAACAAGTCCATGGCGTTAGGATAACGACATGTGAGGAAACAAACTAATTTCGGGCGTGTTTTGACTTTTTTCTGACCGGGCGATGTAGCGAATAAGCATCTATCCCTGTGACCATTTTTAAACCTTGCTGAAATCTGTAAGTTTATTGGCTTTTGCAAAAGCAGGGAGACCACTATAGCTCCCGGGGTTCCCTTTATCTAAATATTTGTTTTTGAACACCCTTGCACTAACCATGATTAATCAAAAATTTTACTACAAAAAGAGTATTCACAGGTATCCCACAACCACCCAAAGGCTAATTCTTTTTCAATAAAGTCAACAGTTTAAATAATAAATAGGTTGGTAGTAGCCTAGGTAGTAGCTCTATAAGGTAGTATTGCATCTATACAAAGAAAGGGTTCTTTTTTAAATAAATTATGGTAGCTTGTTCCAATTCGCCAAGGCGCTGGTACTCCGTTTGCCAGTTTTAGGTGGGCTCCGTGTTTTGTGACGAGGTACCGATTAAATGGTTTCGGAAATAGTACCCCGTCCAATGTTCTGGACCTCCCTGCATTTCACAAAATCACATTTTAGTGCTATGGAGCTTCAGATCGCTATCAGGTCGTAAGATCAAAAGTCGTACCTGTAGCAACGTAGAATAAATGGGAATCATCCTGTAGAAAAGGTTATGGGCTTCCCTTGGTGCGGGTAGTCCGACCACGCGGTGAAGGATTGTCCCTGAAAAGACAAAAAAAGAAGATAAACTACTTTGAATGCTATTTGTGATAAATGGAAAACTAACCTGGGCCTTGTGAACCGTCGTTGCAAATGCTAAAGCAATTGGGTATTGGTGGCAATTGGTGGTGAGTTGTGCCACTGGGTTATAAACTCTGACCATGACTGCGACCAACGGAATACCAGTTCGTAGTGGATAAGCCGGCACACAGTAGCTGTAAATCTTTGCGAAAATATTAGACGGAAGTCCATTTTCTAACAGCGAAGTGCTGATATCGGTAATTACGCCGGGTGCGCCATTACTGAGACCTGTAATAGTTCACGTCTTAGACTTACGTTAGGCTAGTTTGCCAAAATATATCTGGGCAATTGTCATTCGTACCACTGGGAACGTGCAAATTTTTAGTAAGGCTAATTTTGGGGCCGACGCAAATTTTCAACGTTTCTCTGATAAAATTGTTACCTTTAAAGTCAACTATAGTCCTGCCTTCCTTTCGCATTTCCTCTAGCCTGAAACTGCACGAATAGCAGATTAAATTCAAGATCAAGTACTAAAATTTTATCTTTTGTCTAGTAGTTTTACTTACTTGTTGTACTTGGATACACAGTAATTGTCTCCAAACAAAAACTAAGCGTCTAAAAATATTTCTAGTTTATCAGGTGGAACTTTGTCAATTTCACGAGTGGAAAGGAGTTCCTCGTCTCTAACGTCAAAAATCCATTGCGCAGGCGTTCTAGGAAAATCTCGAAATTGTTGTTGGTTGGGCCCTTGTCTCATTATTTCGTTTAGCAAAATTCAGTCGGTGATTTTTTGGTATGTCTTCATTCCATCAGCTTCTAGACCTTGTTCAAGGTCGGTAGTTTGATAAATCATTTTGCTTCCGATGAAAGGAATCTGGGCATAGTCTCAAAGTTGTAAAACTGTTCTCCCAAAAAATGGCTCGTCGCGAAGAATGGCCCAAAAGCGTCGCTCAACGAAACCAAATAAATCAAGTCCTATCCCGAAAATAGAAGAATCGTAAGTCTAATAGTCTCAACACAATAACTTTGACTTGACTTACCAATCATAGTAATTTCGTCAATTATTATTAGCTGTAACCATCAAAACGGGTGTCGTCAGGTCACTTCCAAAAAGTGCCCTCGACCCGCTTTGGTGGTGAGTAGTTTCGAGCGCATTGCGCTATTCTGAAGTTTTACCATCGGTTAAGTGTATCCTCAAATAGTCCCTAAGAATTGGCAATCCGGATTTCACATCTCAACTTACTCCTATTTAGTCCATGTCTAATTCAGGTTCTACATTACCCCAATTTTCCCACCTTAGATTCCAAATACCCACAAAGTGCCCACCCATTAATACCCGGAGAATTTCCTATGTATGAAAGTGGCGGAGGCGGATAATTCCAGCCTCGGGACCCTTAGGCCGGATAATTCCAGGCCCAGGGTAGTATGCACACTTACTGCGGGCGGATAATTCCAGCCCCGGGCATAACCCGTAACATCCCACAATTCGGCCTTGATTTCATTTTCAAAATTCCCTACAATTTGTTTTTAAGTGTTATTGTGTAGTACCTT
>JABASK010000528.1:0-13900 GCA_019776465.1 Rambutanura hunanensis | reverse complement strand
TGGATACTTATATTTTGGTCCCGGTATTTATCGGGTAAATCTTCCAGTTCCAACGGACTGTCAAGACACCACCTCACCATCTCCATTCTTTCTTGTAACTAGGGAGGAGCTGGAAACGCTATGTCAACGTTTTCGCGAGACATTGCAAATGCGACGCTAGATTCATGGTGCTGTTTTGACACAGCGAGTCTTTCCGCAGTTACTGTTTGTTTTATATCAGAAAAGAATTCTTCTTTTCTTAGTGTCATACGTTGACACGTTGCTAGATGAATGATGGGAAGAAGAAGAAACTGCTCACATTAATCCTGATTAGAAATAGTTGGTTTACGTTGAGGTTGACTAATTCATTTTTGTTCGATGCTGAATAATTATACACGGGAGAGAGAGTGAGGCGGAAAGGGAAATGACTTTGATTGAAGGACAACTTGGATTTTAGTTGATGTAGTTTTTTTGGACTTTAAGCCCATTTAAATACAAAAACGAAGCATGACAAACAATTTTGGAAAGTGAGCGTTTGATTGTACTTTTGTTTTGGGGTTGTGGATGTTGTTGATTGTTTGGTAGTTTAAAGAACAAGCAATAATTAAGGGAATGAGCAGAAGTACTTTTGGTTGGACTGATTCCAACTTCCTTGAACTCTTTTCGGTTTTCGTTCTCATTCATTCAAGTAATCATTCTGGAATTTTCCGTATTTACAGTTTCTAAAAATGTGTTTCCTATTTCCAGTTACATACGTATTTTAGTATGTTGAATACGTTGTTTTATAACCTTATGTAGCTGTGTTACTCGTCGTTTGTTAGGAAATGAGTGGTTTTTTGCATAGGATTCGCAGAATCCGAGCCGAGAAGTTTTTTTTTAGTATGAAGTTGTAATTGATTGCGATTCCATGTACCGAAAAATGTGAAGTACAAGTATTCCGGTGAAGCATTTTAACTATATATTGGACGTGTCATCCTTAATAATCATTGTCACGTGTCACCCAGTTGCTTCCAGAGGTGATTCAGGTTGTCTGACTTTCAGGGTGACTCTACTTCTGGTCAAATGTCGGAGTCGGAATTCCCGGAGCAGAGCATTGAGTTCAACTAAAACTATCAACTATTTATTATGTCAGGTGCTCTAAAAAGTGTGAATAATACCATCAACAAAAGCTCAGCCAAACTGGCCTTATCACTTTCCGCCTTTTTGTGGTTTCCTAGACTTGTCAGATGTCAATACGAACTAGGAATGTGTCACGAGCTATATTACGAATTGTTCTGGGTAAAGGTGAACGTTTCTGGTAAACAGAAACGTATACATATTTGTTGATGAACAAATTCTTGTTAAAAGGTTTTATTAGGAAAGAGGGTTTTTAGGATTTCCCAATTATTTCATGTTACCAATACATTGTCCAACTGAAATCTCTTCGGCACCGAAAAGGTTTATGGCCCGAAAGGAAATGTCGATCTAATTAAATTGTTGACACGTACACAGTTTTTCACTCGGTCATTATTTTTGTTGATAACCAGTATGCGTTGACAAAACCTATTTGCTTGTTCTTGGTTGTGCCTTAAATATGCTATGTTTCTGTACGGTGCATATTGTTCCGATTGTGCAAAAACTTGATTTATTACTAGGGACACGCCTATACTTTAGTCCGCCTCCCTTGTGTAATTTACGTTTCGCAAATTTTTTTGGTGTAATATATTAGCCATATGAGAAACAATGCGGGAAGCGTCACTCGGAGTATCCTCATGCTTGAAAGTTATGTCAAGGCTATTTGTTAGTTCTAACAAAGTCTTATGCATATGATGATGTGGTGGTTCATTAGCCACTTCACTTGTTAGGTGTGGGATAGAATCCAAATGACTCACAATTTTTTCAAGTTTGTTCTAGTATAGTTGAGGAGAGTGAGGTAAATTTTTAATTTTCCGGTGGTGGTGACATAAGCTGATGAGTTTATTCTAAGAATGGACGTTGGAGGAAGAGCATTTTTGAAATGGATGACCATGAAAATTTTTCAATGTTAAATTGAAACGGGAAGTGCCCCAAGCGAAACGATGTTAATTCCCACTAATAACTATAAGTTACTCTACGATGGTCTATATGGTTAAGGAAATCAGATTTCTACAATATTTTTGGCTAGTTGGTTAAAGGAAAAAAGGGCGTGGTCCAATTCGTCCATTTTTTTAATTATTTTTTTTAATGATTTCAATTTGTTACCATGTCAACGTTAATGTTAGGGTAGCAAACGTTTGAAGAAAGCAGGAGATGAGATGGACGACGAGGGAATTTTTGAAGTGAGGGATGACAACGACAAGACACCATTACTAAACTCCACGCCCCACTGTGTATTAAAGGCTTACCATACGCGCCACAAAATTTGAACCAAAACCTCGTGTGAGTTTAGAGTTTGTTTGTGATCTACCATATATAATTTGTCTTCCAGAAAAGGTCAAATTTCCGCGGATTACCGCGACCGACTGTGAAGGGGAGAACACTTATTGAAAGGTCAGAGGATACGGGACAGAATAAGATACAATTTACGTCCCAATCGTAACAATTAATGCTTAAATTATACGTTTGAATCCTTTCGATATTTTGGAGCATGGGGGGATATTGCTGGTAAATTGGTGGGCTAGGTCATGGTGGCTGTGTGAATTTAGAGTTTGTTTATTATTGATTAGTATTTATAATTTATCTTCCAGAAAAGTATCATTTACTGACGTTTACCGTTACCAACTGTCAGCTGGAAGACACTAGTTGAAAGGTCAGAGGATACGGGACAGGATAAGATACAAGGTAAATCCCAATCGTTTAAAGAAATTGGTGTAAAATATTAGGCTTAAAAGTAGCTTTTATAGTGTTAAAATTTTATTTATAATGAATACAGGATTTAATATAAAAAAATTATTTTTTTATATCAAGATATGGGCTAAGAGCTTTGGAACTTTATAATGATTAAATTAGTAGAATGAACGATGTAATTTAAAATACTGAAAAGTTAATTTTAATTCAAACAAAGAAGACAGAAAAGTGTAAGTGGAAGATATTCAGTACGACAACATTTTTTTTAAAAAGACTACTCAGCTTAGTGCTGCATATCCCTCCATATTTTCATTTTTTTTCTCCCAATGCTCAGTCGCTCTCTAGCCGTTGTCGTGGCAACATCGTATATCCTCCTATGTGCGCCCATAACTAGTCAAAGACAAAATCTGTTACCCTCTTCAGTACTCAAGGTTGTACTGGATTCTCAAATTGGAACCATAGAATACTGTAAGGCAAAGGTCACGAACCTCTTCAATCAAGATGATTATTATGAGCTAGTACCCAGCAAACCAAAAATAAGGTACAACTACATAGGAAATAACTTCAGCCCGATTTATGGCGCCGGACATACAGTGGGAAATTGACTCGAATATGGGTATGTCAAATTTCGAAAAATGAAGTGAATTTTGTGTTTTAAGTTGAAAAAGAGATCTCTTTGAGTGATGTAAACAAATTAGCAAATCGTTGATGATTGCTACGGTTTTCTGCAAGTCCCGTTGCTTCTGTATTTGTTCCTTGTTTGTAGGCATGCTAGGCAATGTGACTGTCCCAATTGTCAAATTAATGGTTAGGAGACACATGGATTCAGTTTTTGTATGGTTGAAAATAGTGGGCATTTCACATATGTTGTATTGATGGAAATTTTTTTAAGTGTATGACTTGACCAGCCATGCAATGCAAAGCAAGGAAAGGACAGTAGTTGTAAATAATTGATGTTGGACATTTGGGATTTTAATTCTTTTGTTCCATTCTTTTCGTCCCAGACAAAAGTTGGTTAGGGGATTTATGTCGATTGTCGAGGAGAAAGTTTTGTATCTTTGTGGAGTTTGTTAACTCAAATTTGAAATGTGCTCTATCCTTTGTTATTTTGTGGAATGAGGAATCGAAATGAAATGATCTTTTATGAAATTTCATTTAAGCCTAACTTCCTCTCTTGTTAAGAAGTTTTTATTCTTTACAAGTGGAACTTAAAAAACTTTCTAAATAATTAACTACTTCGTCCGTAAAGTTAATCGGTTGTTTCAAGAATTTACGGACCGGTGACGTCGTCGTCATATACGCAAAAGTTAATGTTGGAAATTCATGGTTATTTATTACATTTTACGTCTCAAGTGTTCTGCCTTTTGGCGTGTGCCGTATAAAGATCTTTTAGGAATTGAAAATGGGAGATCAAGTATATTTAGCCGTTGTGCCTTTTCTATTCACTAAATAATAAACGGGGTCAATAATCTTCGTTTGAATCTTTACACTTTTTCCAACTTACGAGATTTACTTTGGCTTTTTCATCTGTGAGGTTAAGAAGCAAATGTCGTAAACAAAACAAAATCTGCAGTTTGTGGGTATTCCTTCCTTCCCTCCTTCGTTGAAAATGTGCAGCTAAAATTGTTTTATATATTTTATTTTCGTAGGGTCAAAAAACCAGTAAGTTTAAAATTCGCCTGAGAAATTTTTATCCTCTAAATCTGACATGTTACAAATGTTACATTCGTTAGTTGCCTTTTTATCCGCCCAGTTGTCATTGTCACACTGATGTGTGGAAAAGGCCAATGGACAACCTTTTGACAAAAAAAAAGTCAGCATATTGAAATGCGAAATAACTTATGATAATTTTGGCACAAGGATGACAGCATCTCTGGTGAGCCCTGATATTTTGGTATTTGAGAATTTTTCCACTTTCCTGTTTTTTTTTATTGTCATTTAAATGACAAAAGTTGAAGTATATTACTGCTGCTTTTATACATAAGGTATTTCTAAACGGGAAAGTGTCTGCCCATTGGAAATTCATACATAAAAAGACAAAAATGTTTGACAAGTTGAAAAGACTGATTTTCAACTTTATTAATACTGAATGTATTGTTGCAGGAATAATGTGCGTTGAATTTAAATTCGATAGCTTTGAACTTTGGCTTTTGACGCTTGCAAAGCTGCTAGTTCAATTCAACGACACCATTGTTTTTATGGTTAATGCTTAGAAGGTATTCTCGTCTCTTGCAGTAACTAAGAGAGTGAGCAATTAAAATTAAGTTTAATGTTTTGGTTTATTTATTCTCCTGACACTTTTGCTCTAAGTTTACAAGCTGAATGAGTTATATACTTCCATCACAGGACACTTCCAACATAAATGCGTCACTTCACTATACAACTCAACGAGGATGATGGGCTTTAACAATTGGTATTGGTTAGCAACATGAATTTTACACGAGCACAACCGTCCCACACGAACAATACCCACACATTTAGGCGAGAGGGTACACGATGGGGAAGTATGGGGGTTTTTAGTATTATTTGACTTGGTTTGGAACTTTTCCCAAGTTTGAACCATTCTTCTATTTGTGTCTAGTAGAAGAGGTTCGTAATTTTTCTCGTCCACGAAAGTTGTACTCTCGTCCATTTTTTATTTTAATTTTGGTGTCAACCTTCATCGGCTTGATTAAATGAAGGTCAAGGAACTTTTGCTCTCGTGTACCCCAGGGGGAAAAGAGAGAACGAAGGAATTGGAACGATACCGTCCCCATTTGGCACCAAAACCTAGAAAAGAAAGGTATCATCCTCGAAGTCATCCATCGTTCTGCAAGTCAGCCTAGTGCGCAGTTTTATGAAGATCCACCTACAGTGCTTGATACTGATTACCCGGGATCACGGTCAAGGTCTCGAACGCGTCATTCCAGTGGAACTGGGAGTGGAGGCTCGTCATCTTCGTCTTCATCATTTGGCAAAAGTATATTTTATGACATGGTTGCAGAAAAGTCGTCCAAGGAGAAAGCAGAGGTCAAATCCTAGTGACTGTTCGGACTCACCCGTCCCTTCCTCAGGGTCAAGTGATGACCAAGAACAAAGTGTGTTGGAAAATTTGAGCAATTATGACCTGTCATCCCTGGCGAGAGCATTAGGTGATTACGTCTATTGTATTCAAGTTAATTGAGAGTGAATTCTCTATTCCTTTCAAGTGGAGGTAGGCATTACTTAATTACACTTAGTAGTTAAGTGAAATTGTGCGCATCTAAATTCGAACATAGCCTTCCAGGATGTTTTGACTTATGGCGTGAAGATTACTGAGATTCTTAACTTTATTTTCTTTGCGTTGTGTGTGGGTAGGATATTTGACATGGTCCAAGGTCAGTGTACATATCACAGTCTGAGATTGAGATTAGATAATAGGATGATTCAAAATACAATCGTATTCTATATGACAAAGTCGGATGAAAAATTCATCATCGCTCCGATTGTCTTTGTCAATGTCATTCTGCCACGTTGTGGTAACAAATGGGACAAATATTGATTTTGAGGAAAAAAAGTCTTTATATGCCTATAAGCGCTTGTGTTTGACGGGTGGAATTCCGATTTGCGTAAGGTCAACATTTTTTGGCAGGCATTGCCCAATTTTGAATGATGACTTAGGTCCTGTAGATGTTGCAATATTTGAAATGTCGCTGTACTGCCGCCGTCGTGGACTTATTTTTAACTTCTTGGCAATGTTCCAACGAAATAGAAACAGATTTATTTTTAAATGGGATCACATTGTAGTCGACGTTCAGCTCTGAGTCATCGTCTTTACCTTTTTTCCTCGAGAGCAACTCAATTTGATAACTAAAATTTGAATTTTGATAACTTAAGTAATTTTTTATAGAAAACTAAATAATGCATAATATTTTTTTTTAAATTAATTGCTAAAATTTGTGACTTTGTTTTGCAGACACTGAACTGAGGATTGGCTGTCGTGTCGTTTGGCTACGAGAGGCACCTCATTCAAATGAAGCTGGAGTAGTTCGGTGGCTCGGACTTATTGACAACGAAGAAATTGCAGGAGTTGAATTTGTAAGATTTATCAAATTATATTTTATAAAAACTGAAAGCGACAATGCATAATTTTTAGTTGTTGATTTTTGAATTTCTAGGACAATCAGTTGAACATTGGTTCTGGGTGGTACCGCGACAAGTATTTATTTGATTGCAAAAAGTCTCACGGAGGTTTGATTGCTGTGGTGGGTTTAATCTTGGAAGACGAGCTTCATCAGCCTACTGGTTATTTAAACCAAGTTCAGCACCACCCTCATCCACAATCACCGTCCACGATGCCAACGATTCCTTATATCCGTGCTCCCCTCCAGGACGTAGATGCAACAACGATGGAGGGTAAGGTTATCTTCTTTTAAAAAGACATTAGTATTAATCTTCTAGACATAAGGAAATGAATTTTGAATGTTCTATGAACCTTAAGCTTTAGTTTTCATGGTCGGAACATACTGTGTTCGGACTATAAAAACGAAAGGACTACAATATTTTTGGATTTACTCAATTGAATGTTTGTACTCTAAGATGTCCTATCCTTGATAATTTTGATTGCATTGATACATTTAGGTGCTCACAAAGGAATTCAAGGAAATAACAATTCGTGTTACTTGGATGCGACTCTCTTCGCCATGTTCCCATTTAGCTCTGTATTTGATTCTATTCTAACTACACCTTGTACAGCTCCTGACCCCAACGCACGCCGTTTAGCTGAAGAAGTTCAAGATATCCTACGAAACGGAATTGTCAATCCACTTCGAGCGAAACACTTCACACCGGCTGCCAATGTACTCAAATTGAGAGAGAAAATGCAACACTTAGACAACAAATTGATGTCAGAAGAAATGGGTAAGACAAAATTAACTATTTGCCCGAAGTCGAAATTAAAAAAAATAGTTTGTGTCGAGTGAATTCAAATGAAATGATTAATTTCTTTGTACTTCAGATCCTGCAGAATTCCTCGAACTCCTTTTTCGCTCTGTTTTGCATTTGGATGGATTCCTCACGCTGTCATCGAACCAGTCAGAGTTTTTCCATCAAGTAGTGATAGAAGAGCGAATGGATACCGTTCCCTCAGTGCAAGAGTTGCTGGAGAAAAGTTTACGAGGCCAGAACTTAAAATTGACCAGTGTCCCTTCACCCGTCCTCATACTTCAGATGCCTCGATCTGGGAACAAGTTCAAAATGTTCAAAGGAGTATTACCTAATCTCATGATTGACATTACGGATCTCATTGAAGACAGTGAGTTGACGATGATACGAGAAGTATTAGATGGGTGAGAGAAAATTAATCAACTTGTCATTTTTTTGAATTAGTCCCTAGAATGTGCTTCATTTGTGGTTCTTTGGCCACTGAAGAGTGTCCGGATTGTCTCGGGAGTTTATTTATAAAAGACAATGGTCGAGAGGAAAATGGAAGCAGGATTCCACTAGGGTCATATGCTTTTGCATCGGCCTTTTGCCATGGTTGCCTCGAACGTGTCCATTTCAAATCAGATAGGCGAGGTCATTGCCCACGCTTTAGGAAGATCAACTACAGTTTCAATCCTGACCTTTACTTTCCTAGTGTTAATGGGAGTGGTAGTTATTCTCCCGGAAGGTCAAATAATGGCGTAGGGAATACTATCACTTCTCCTGACTATCATCCTGCTTCCTATTTTTCTCCTGATCCTAATTCGACCTCGACGTCGACCTTTGGTCTTCCTAGTTCGACTAACTATGCTCCTTTCCCCCATATTTCTAATCCCAACAGCCTCTTTTTTCTTACCTCCAACAAAAGTATACCTCGGGTAACCATGGATCTCTTTGCTGTCATCTGTATCGAGACGAGTCACTTTGTCAGCTTTGTCAAGTGTGGCCAACAAAGATATGCTCCGTGGGTTTTCTTCGACTCGATGGCTGACAGGCAGAGTCATAGTGATGGGATAGGGGGATACAATATACCACAGGTAAACAATTATTAGATTTTGTAGATACAAGTTTCTTCTATCTGAAACTTTACTAATTTCTTATGAATTTGGAAATTGTAGCAAACTACTAATTTTCAATTGTATTTGTATAGGTGACACTCTTACCGCAAATGGGTCAATGGCTCGAATCGATTGAACATGACATGAGCAAATTGCCTGGATTGGTAGAAAAATATTTACCTCTTCGTCGCTTGCTTTCTGATGCGTACATCTGCCTTTACTCTTCTACTGAATCAGCCATGTACAATTAAAACGTATTCTGGTTATTTAAAAATACGCTGACAAAGCCTCGTAGCCTAACAATCGAAACTATATTGAAGTTGGAGCGTGATGCTACTTGCGTCCTTATGAATACTATGTTAGTAATGATAGTAACTATTAGTTAGCAAGATTGAACAAACAACCCTGTGGTAAAGACAAAGGATTTAAAAAATCAAAATTTATTGACTAACGTTGAGTATTAAAGTTTCAACCATTTACGGAAGAATTACATCTAAATATATTAATTCTGATTCATTATGGAGAATTTTACTTTGTCTGTAAAGGATTTGCTGCAAAGTAGTCTTTCAACGCTACTTGTTTGGCCCCACCAAAGAAGTCTCGAACGATGATACTTGTAAGTTCCAATTTGACGACATACCAATTATGGGCTAGATAAGTGCAAAAAATTTATAAGAAAAGACTAAATTGAACCAAACTTTTCACATTGTTTCACTTACAGGAGGGCCAACTTTTCATTATGGGATGCTTGTCAAATATGGCAAGCTTTGCAAACTTCTCTTCATCTGACCCTACTGAAAGCTAGAACCAAAAAATTCCAAAGTTGAATTCTAATTTTTTCCGATTTATATAAATTTAATACTTTATTATATAATATAACTTTTAATGTAATGACCTTGACCATTTTCCCAGCCAGGGAAACCATAGCGCAGCGTGGATCTTCAGGATCGTAGTTGTGTTGTTCACAGTACTTGCCTTGGGCCAAAGACAAAACCATGGACGCATTCGGATTGACCTGTAATTGAAAATTTTCAACTTCAACTTACTTTAACAACAAATAGCATTTACAATTCAGTTGACTGGTATAATGTTCAAACGCAGAAATATAAATCTTTTACCGCTAAATCAATGGCGGCAAGGTCAAGTGCAGTCATATACATGTAAGGATTTCCTGTCGAATTTACTTTCGTTCCATCTGCAAATGACAGAATTGTTGAAAATGGGGATCCCAATGTGTCACCACGACTTGAAATTGTCGACAAGGAAGTCCAGACTGATAGAAAGGTATAACATTAGAATTTTTAATCCCCATAATTTTACTTCAAATGAAGGAACTTTTTTAATTTACGAGTGGTTGCGACTAAGTATCGCGCCATCTTGGCCACTTGTTCATGCGGTGGTGGCTCATCTGAATTGATGTCATTCGACATAAAAAGCTTCACCTTCGTCAATTCTTCAGGGAATGGGTAATAAGTATCAATCAAACCCAAGCAGGGGTCTCTCATGTTCCCATTGTCTCTAAGCATTTGAATGTCCCCATTTCCAACATTTGACCTTTCAACGTATCCAGCATTTGACCTTGGAATTACCTCTACTCCGGGGAATGATCTTCGCGAGAGTTTCCAATCGTAGCCTGGGTAATATCTTTTGAGTTGAAATAGAGTTTGACCTTTAGCCTCTTCCAATATTAGGCACAAAATAACTAATAGGAAAAGATAAAATTTTCCACAGTTCAATTGCTTCATAGTGCTTTTCCAAGTTCTTTTGAGTCTATAACCTTGTAAATTTTTACTTGACTACAAAATAAATGTTCTCCTTCTTACTCCGCGTGGGAACTAACTACGGCTTATTATAAAAGTAGAACGATTTATAAAGTTTTTTTCTATGCTGACAAGACAAGAAGTGCAAGTGGAACTGGAAAGTCCCTTATTATTTCTTGTTTTCCAAGTTTCAATATCAATTTTAGGCAAGTAGTTAGTACATGTAGAGGTCACAGAGCAATGACATGTTGCAACATTTGCCTAGACTTTACGGGTGTTAACTACGACGCTTGAACCAAAGATTAAACAAATGTATGAAAATACACACACCTATAGCATATGCAATGAAGAGCGACTCCAACAGCTAGCAAATAAGTTCAACCATCCTTCAGGGCGACAGGTCAATGATAGCGAACGGTGAATGATCTAATCGACCCAATACTAGAAAAAAATCAGGATGACAAACTTTTTTTTATCATACGTCAATTTGTTAATAATTTCAAAAACACCAGTCGTATTCTGGTTATATTCTGATTTGTTTTATAAGTTTGGGAAAATCCCAAAACTGTAAATCAGCGATTATGGCANGCGAACGATGAATGATCTAATCGACCCAATACTAGAAAAAAATCAGGATGACAAACTTTTTTTATCATACGTCAATTTGTTAATAATTTCAAAAACACCAGTCGTATTCTGGTTATATTCTGATTTGTTTTATAAGTTTGGGAAAATCCCAAAACTGTAAATCAGCGATTATGGCAGCGCTGACGTGAGTACTGGGAACTTATCTCAAATTAAATTTAACAAAACTAAAAACCACTTTAGCAATCGAAAGCTCTAGATATATAATTTTCAGATTTGATGGTTGATATTTTACGCAATTTCTAAAAATGTATTAAATCTTGCAAAAACAAGAAGTAATATTCTTAGAGGGAAATTCTTCCCTTTTTACATTTTGATTTATTTTTAACCTAATCTACTAATCTATCATGTACGGTCAAAAAATCAAATTTCAAAGTCAGATTAGTCTTTTGATTGTGGATGGTTTTTAGATATTTAGTCTTTTAGGTAATATAACTTTGTAAATGTTTATTAGATTTATTGAATTTTTTTGTCCAGAATGTTGACTGTTTTCTTAAGAAGGTAGACATGTTGTGGTTAGGTTAGCTTGGTCATTCTAATTCATATTCCAGTTAACCTTTGGTCAGGGAAAGAGGTCCATGATTATTTAATCTGGATACTTCCAGTTTCTTTTTTCCTAAAATAGATACTTTTTCTAGAAAAATATTTCATCTCCCTAACACAACGTAAGAAGGGTTGTTAAACTTGATTATTCTATGTTTAGCGGTGGACTTATGAAAATCTTCATGAATATTACAACCCATTCATTCAAGTAGAAAGAGATTAATGCCAACAAAAAAGTCAGCTTACATTATTTTATTATTCAATAAATAAATTCAGTCAATCTAAATACTTCCAAACTTATCAGAATGTCCGCATGTCCATAATTTTAGTTTGTTTTATTAACCAACAGAAACGAAGTAAAGTGAAAACTAACCGACAAAAAAAACGAACGATTGTGGTATTTCATTTTTTCAACTTTTATTCAAAATTTCTTCATTCATGAATACTTCCTGCTAGAAAAACTTGTCTAATTAATTTCTTACCTAAAAGATTCTTTCATCGACTTACCAACCAACCAATTAACCGTATTTATTTTAGTGTAACGGCAGTGCAATTACAGTCAAAACGGAAAACTTAATTTATTCAAGCAAATAATTCTTATTTATTTCATCCAGCTCATCATGAGCCGGAGGACATTTTATCTTTCCTTTCCAAAAAAAAGTAATTTCGAAACTCAAACAAACTAAAATTTCCAAATTTTTTCAACAGAAGTATATGTTTTTTTCAAGAGCAGATTGAATAATAATTTAAAACAATGTTACCCATTGACAGGGCTAGGCTAACTAACTTGCCCCAATTTCGTAAATTTTCACTCCAATTTCAATCCAGTTTAATATTGATCCAATTTAGTCGAATCAATTGGTTGATCAATTTTGATTCGTCGAGAATAAGTATCCATTAGTTTCTTAATTTTACCGATTTTTTTGTTCTTGACCTAACTTTTTTACTATTTGAATTTTTAAGGCCCAAATCCATTCCATCGGGCAACTTGACAGAATTATGGATAAAAATGTAGTCAGCACCCATTTCTTGTACATAAATGTATCCACGCTGTTCCAAGAAATTACGAACTACTGCTTTGCCCTCTTTTACCCAATGTACTTCTACTTCCAGAACCTATACAAAATAATAAAATTTTAAAAAGAATACATTTTCGATATCATATCTGTAAGATTGTTGAATGAAAGCCAGATACAGTGAGTTAGGTAAAGGTTTTTAAAATGTATCAATGTTATCCGAACCTTTATTATTGAGAAAGGTTACCGTTATTACTACTTTTTGTAAGTGGGAATAGGCTAAAATAGTATTGAAATTTTTACCTTAAAAATGATTTTGTCAAAAGGCACTGTTTTCAAAATTTCAAAATCTGCCCCTTCAACATCAAGACTAAAGTAATCTACTTCAGTTATGCCAAGTGCCAAAAAATAGGTATGAATCGGAAAGCACTGCACATACTCAGGTCAATCGTTTTGCACCTACGTAACCTCCGAAATTCTTCAAAGTTTCTGAATTGTGCATTAAACTCAATCCCCCAGGACCACCACCATAATCAATTCCAACTAAGGTAAGCTTCAGAAAAAAACGAATAAGTAAGAAGCTTTTGATGTTGCATAATTACTTATTTTTCAACAATTTTGAAAAATTCATGTACATTTTCTGCCTTTTCACTTGGAGATAAACAAGAATTCGATGTCCAAGCTTTTCTGTGTTTTTTAGTCAAATTGCGATAATTTCCAGATTCTGCTTCTATCAATAGACCAGTCCAGCCAAAATTTCGTTCCAAATATAATGTATTCGAGTACAGTTCCCCGTCCAAGGCTCCGCATTCAATGAAAAACCCGTTTTTCTATTTAAACGAACTCGAAGAAATTACAGGGTGTTCAACAGGTTTGGCGGGTTGAGTCTGAATTTTTCTTTCAGCGCCCAGTGTGTGACGGCAGGCTCGTCCTCCGACCACAGGGCCGTTTGACTTTGAAAATGTTTGAAAACAAAAATTCGTAAAAAATACAAAATTTCACAAAACAAAAAGTTAAAAATCAAATTTTGAAATAAAATTTCGAAAAATAAAAGGTTGAAATTAAAAATTGAAAAAAATCAAAATTGAAAACTAAAATGTCGAAAAAATACAAAATTTCGAAAAATCAAAATTGAAAAATAAAATTTCAAAAA
>JABASK010000527.1:0-13900 GCA_019776465.1 Rambutanura hunanensis | reverse complement strand
ATATTTGTAAAACAGAACCTAAATTCGTACCTAAACTATAAACTCAAAATACTGCAAACAAAAGGAAACTACAGGCACTAGGCCATTTTCTAAAAAGAAAAGAAATGTTTGGTATGGCTGCTGTTATTTTTATTTTGTACAGCGAAACAACTCGTGAGCTAACAACTGAAATTTTTGGAAAACCAAACTTTTTTTAAAAGTGAAAAAAGTAGAAAATATTTATAATCTTTTTTCATTCCTTAAAATGACAATGATTTAGTTTTTAATTACCTTGATGAATTTGAGCAAAATGTTGCAAATAGTTGATTAAAAACGTCGTAGTCCAACATTCCACTTAAGTCATATTAACATTCAGCATGTGCAGTGTAGTAAAGCAGTAGGAGTTGAATCTTTTCAAATGCATGATGTATCTTAGAACTCAAACTAATTTCTCTATTCGTTATGTTTCATATTTCTAAAATTCTAGAAATTGTTTCTGCCCAAACTTGTTATCTCCTCATTAAGGCTCAAAACTCAACAATATTCGTTCATTAGAAACTTTCATATTTGATATAAACCATTTGCATTTGAACAATTTTCAGTACCAAACGACACTACTAAGAAAAACTTGAGTAACAAGTCCTATCATCAAAGTTCCATTTACGCGTTTCAGAACTTTAGTAATAACCTTTCTAAAAATAATCCACAAACTCAACCTTTTGTAACTTTTTTAAAACCCGATGAGATCCGTTATGCGCAAGTGTTAATTTCCAATTTTATTTATGATTTAATTTTGCAACAAGAAGTTCTGGCGTCTCTTTTATCACAATACTTCTCTGATTTTTTCAAGCAGAATAAATATTTAATAAAGAATAGTGAAGGTTACGTCTAGTACCAACTGTAACTAAAGTAAGCACTCATCCTAGTTCCTAGAACACAATAGTTATCCAACGTTGACTTTATAATCTCTAGCAGAACATTTCAAGGCGTGCTCTACAGATAATAGATGCTTTCTAAAAGTATCCATTAGAATATCTCTACTAGACTAATTCTAAAAGAGTACCGATTCTTCCTCGTATGGTCGAATTAGGAAAGGAACCATTTCACTCTCAGCAATTGACGGTCATTAGTGACTAATAAAGTGTTTCTGTAATGGGACTAAATGGAAACACATGAAAAGTTACCAGTAAAAGTTTAAAAATTGTAAGTGCTCTGCTTTGTTAGATTTAACTTCCGCCATTAGCATAATGAATCTTGAGAATTACTCCGACAAAAGTTCTGGAATAATAAAAATGTTATTTGTAAAGTGGAAGTGAGAACAATCTGGAAGAGTCGAGGTACTAGATTTAAAATCCGATTCGGGATTTCGGGGAAGTGTGGCCGTGGTCGTGATAATGTTGCGGTTCGCATTTGCCAAAAAGTTGCTAAAGTGTGCTACACGTGCGTAGTGAAGAGCAGCAGAGAAAGAAATCTAGTTCGAAAAATTTAGTTTAGTATTGAAAAGATGTCTTTTCGGGAGAGAAAGAAAGCGGGTGCGCTATAGAGGCTTCCCTCAAAGCCTCCTATTCGAATTTGCGGTAGATTCGTCGCGGGTATTTTATTTTGAGACGCTAGCTCCTAGTAGTGATGGTGCAGTGCTAAAATATATGCCACTCGTCGCTTTCTCCCTTGCCAAAAAACTTGCCGTTTTTGCAGAAGAGTGAAGGAAAGGCCCTCCGACTTGTCGGAAGTTCGGTTCGAAGTCTTTTCTCCTCCCGCTTCACTTTTGCTCTAGTTCCCCGAAAAGTTACACCAGCGATGAACCAAGTGGGTTCAGTACCAGCCTGACTTTTTAGTTTGAAGCACTTGTAGTTTTCTGTAACCTTCCAGCTTCTTATTGAACCAGACATAGAGTTTTGGCACAGTTGGGATTTATCAAAGAGCCTCCTCCTACTACTACTCACGACCTACTTAATACTTTTAGCACATTTCACAAGGTAAGGTAATTTAAGAATGCAATCTGTTTTTGCAAATTTCTTATTGATACAAAAAATGTTTTATTGTTTTCGATAATATTTTTTCTTGTTGTGCTGACGCGTGGGTTTCTCTCAAGAAAAAATTTGTGTAGTATTAGATTCAAATGGTTGAAAAGCAGACAAAAGCCTGTCAGTTACTTAAAGTTCACACTCAGTTTTTGAACAAATGAAATTTTTATATGTGAGATTTATGTTCTTTTCGGAAATCTGGTGAGAAAAGTAGCATGATTACACAGGTGTGTGGTGGGGGGCTAGAAGAAAACGTTACTTTTGTTTGATTCTAAAGTTATTTACAAAGAGGAAACGATGTTTTTTTTAGAAAAAAATTTAAGTACTATTTGGTATGCTTTTTGCGGTTTGACGTGTGTGCGACCTTCAAATTTAAAGTTCAAATTTAAACAGTTTAACTTAGCTACAATTTGCACCATCAAACGTACGGCAGTTTTAGAACTGATAGAAGAAATAGACAGTTTTGTGAAATCATGGTAAAATGCCAAAAGCAGGTGCAGCATGACTTAGACTTAAGCAGGTGTTGATTTCTAAAAAGTATTGGAGTTGAATTGAGTGAGTTAAATTGCGACTGCTAAAAACGAACAGAATTTTTAACGCACTTCTAGAATAAATGTTCACGACGAAGCATAAAAAGGAAATAGTTACAACCTACTGAAATTGAATAAAATTCATTCAATAAAAAATTGTCATTTGTAAAGTTTATCTTAATAATAAGTTAGACGTTAGCGTTTACATGACTTTAACGTTAGTAATTAGAAAATTATGTTTTATTTTCAAATACGCGAATTTGTAAATTGGCATTTATTTCCTTGAAAGCTTTGATACAAATTAAGTTAATCCAGTTGCGTGATGAATTTTACAAAAGTTTGCGCTTTAATACTTTTAAATCCAGTCCAGAAGTCTTTTCATTCCTATTCATATACGAGGAAAACACCGTCCCAAATTTGGTTTTCCTTTAATTAAATTTAGGACATCTCGATTTAAGGCAATTAAAGTGTTTTACGTTTAATTTTTAGACCTAGAGCCCCCAATACATGAAAGTTACTAATTGAATCTGTAGTCAAGCATTGTGGTGCGCTTTGGAGTTATGAGTTATGCCATGCTCTCTGACTTTAATAAAATAGAATTCATAGTTGAGCTACCGCAATTATTGCATACTAACTTTCACTCTTAACTTTTACATTCCTAGATTTTCTTAGAATCAAAATACTTTTGAATCTAATAACATTTCTTGAAAGTCAGTCTAATTTGACATAGTATTGCCGGCAACTCGTGCCATTTATTAAAACTCCCTGGAATCCTTTACTTTTTCTTTGAATTTTCATCGCGTGGGTCTAATTAGATGTGGTTTGTGGTGGGCCCATTAGGAAGATAAGATTATAATAAGAGGAAAGCGAGAAGGCTAAAATATGAAACGAAAAGTCTTGCCACTCAAAACCTTTTAGACAACTTTTGTTCCATTTTGAAGAGTTGACAGATTGAGCTTTTCATTTCTATCAACTATACTCGAGCACGTATTAAATTTTTAACAAAATGAAATCAGAAGTTTGTGAAATGTCAGTAGGAATTTTTTTCTTTGTCATGTCAAGAAAATGAAGAGATACACAGGGTGCCTAGGAATTTTAGATTAATTTTCACCACTAGCTTTTTCTTCTAGTACCAACTGAGAGAGAACGAAAAATTTATTCGATCTTGCCTGGAAAAAAAGGCTTTTTTTGAAGTAGTTTATTTTTGTTCTATCCAAACAATAATATGTCACGAACTCTGAGGTTACGTTCTTTCGATTTTTTTTTAGAAATCAAATCAAAAGCTATAAATTGTTTTTTTTTCAAAAAAAATTCTAATATTAATGTTTATTTAGCACTCTTTTAAGATATCGGTAGGAAGCATAGCTAATATTTTATATTCTTTTTTTTTCAAATAAAACAAAACTTATTGATATGACAAAAGTAGTTAAATTGAATACTATACGATTTAGAACGTAGAAAATTTGCAAACTTAGCGTGGGACTAATAATTTTTTATCAAATGGGTTACAAGCAAAGTGGTAAAGTTAAGATGAACCTTAATAATCGTAATTTGCAACGATTGTTTTTATAGGTTAGGAAGTAATTTGTAACTAATAAAAATTTGTTCGACTAACTCGTTAATCAATGATTGAAAAAAAAAGTTTTTTTTGTATCTTGCATGGTGGGCTATAACTAGAAAAATATAACTCGCAATATTTGACTTGTAGAAATTTAGTAATAACCGAAAGTTTCTAGAGCATGGCCTCACGGAACGTTTCTTTTAATTAACTTTTCCTAAACTTTTTTTTAACGATTTTCACTTTCTCCGAAAACTTGTTATAAATTACAATCAAAGCGTTGTGAGATCAAGTTTTTGCTTTGAGTAACTCTAAAAAAATGTTGAGGAAGGAGAAAGGGAATGGCAATGGAGTCAAAAAGGCGAAAGTGGAGTAATAACCTACTTTTGTCTAATCTTCCAATTTTATGCCATTTTCTACTAACTCAAAAAAAAAACTTTAACTCCCGTAGAGGGTTGTCGCTCCAGCGCCAAAATTTACAACTTCATTTCTCTTTGCCAAATATTTTAAAATGGCAAGAGTGCGGAGGAGGGAAGAGCATTAAAATAAAAAGAATTTCTTGGAACTTTAGTTATTTTTTCTTCTCAAATTCTAAAAATGTGGAAAACCAGTATGTGTATCTATTCCGTAGTAGCGTCCTTGCCTTAATTTGAAGCAATGAATGAAACTGTTTGTAGTAAAAACTATGCGATTTTAAAAATGACGTGTCATATTTTTTTCAGTTTTTTTCTAACATGGCGTCTGACAATGTCATGGTATGAGACAGTTTTGAATCTTTTGCTTCACCCGAACATCATTTTCGGATGGGACCAACTTCATTCTTAGCCTTCCAGTGCTGTAACCCAAAATGACGAAACATTTTGAATTCAACTGGCGTATCTCAGTGCCCAAAGCTGTGCTTGAAGGGTGTATGGTGGATCGATGGACCGAGGTAAATCCAGTTCAATTACAATTCTGAAATTACATTGGGGAAATGCGACATAGCACTTTTGTAATTATACCATGAACTAAAATGGGAGAAAGTAAAAGGTTCAAATCTAAAATTAGAGTGAAACCTTTATAGGTTGGGCGGGATAAGGGTGCTGGTTACATTTCGGCATAAATTATTAGATATCAAAATGAGAAATGAGCTCTACTTGACAATGTGAAAGGAAAGAACTCAATATGAGCTAAAAGTTTGGATTTTAAGAGTAACAAAGGTTTGGCTCAAACCATGCCAACTTTTATCGCAACTTTTTTTTAACAAAAGAGAAAGTATGGCCCGAAGGGAATCAAATTCAATGCTTAATCTCGTTCATGGCTCCAAGTCGTCACACGGCTTCATCAGTTAACGAAACTTATTGGAAAGGAGAAGGCTTTTAGGTCTAATGGAATTAACGGGAGAAAGTTGTCGAGGTGGAGAAAGTCAACACGGCGCAAAATCTAAGCACCTTTTGCTCGTTTAATGACTAAGAGGTTCTAATACTATTTTTTTTCAACATACCAGGAGAAAGATGCCGTGGAAATGGAATCAGATTGCCTTCTAAAAGTTGACGAGTATGGATTTTTTATGCACTGGAAAAGTGAACCGAGAGTAAGTTGATGCAAATTTTTAAATTAATTTGAGCAATATTTTTAAAGCTTTTGATCTTCTTCAGCTCAAATTTTTTTAGTGTAAGTACTTTGACCAAAAATATAACTGTCAGTTAAAAAAAAAGAGACTTAATAAGTAATTTAATTCGCAGATATTTTTTTTTAATTCTCGATTTAAGCTCAGAACTTTTTTTTATTTTCACGTAAACAAAAAGTTTCTATTGAAAAAAAGTTGGTTCATTTCTTGATAAGCAATAATTTTTTTTTAATTTTGAGTAAGGTTGTGAAGATAAAGAGGTGATTGATGAGGACCACTTTGTTCTAAACTTTTTTCTTGCTAAAAGTTTGTTCGACTGAGAAATGACAGTTGCTTTTTTTTTGCAGGAAGGTGATGTTTTGGAACTCTGCCAGGTGAATGATATTAGAGCCGGTGGTGTGCCTAAGGTAAGCTCATAAACCAAAGGACTCACGGTTGGTCGACTACAAATAGTTGCCCGCTACCGTGACCCCAATGATTTGTATCGATCTTTAGAAATTATAGAAGCGTAACTACTAATCTATCGTTTTATTTTAAACAAAACATGCAAGACTTTAACCACCATTACTTTGTCAACTATCTAACGTCACGGTGAAACAGCGTCAAAGCCCTATAAACGTAATAGAATTTTATGGATACTTGCATTCCAATATCTTTGCAAGCCGTGCAAAACCTTATTAATGTTCATTTTATTTTGCATTAAGCTAAATAGTTTGTAATGTGCTAAAAAATGCCCTGATTACTAATTGGAAACCCTTGAAAAACTTCCGTGGGCTTCTACTTTTTATAAATGAGTGAAGCCAAATGTTGGGGCTTTGTGGGGCTTTTCCTCAGAACCAATTGGGGTTTTCTTCTAACGAGAGAAAATTTTAGCTATTAAAAAGTAGACAAAACGCAAGAAGAAAGCGCAAAGCGAAGCTCAATTTGGCAAAGGCAAATCCCACGCCTCTAATCATTTTCCTTTCAATTTTTCAAGCAATGCAAATAGTATCTCTACGTTAACATATGCCTTTAACTGAGATTGATTATGTTGAAAAAAAAGAAGGCGGGTGGATCAATCTTTCATCTAATTTTCTTCTTTTTTTCGTAGGATGCCAAACTCCTGAGTCAGCTGACTGTAAAACATGGGAATGGAGAAAGTCTAGAAGATAAATCTCTAACGATCTGCAGTGGAACTGATCTAGTGAACATCAATTACCTACACGTCGTCTTTCCAAATTCAGAGACAGCACGGGTTTGTGATTTCCTTTTAATTAAATATGGATGTAGTAGTAGACAGTTTACAATTGAATCGGAAGGAAATGCTTTCAAGGCGGAGGAAGGAGAAAATTTAGTGAAAAGTGAATGCTACAAAAGAAATAATGAAGAAAATGAAACTTGTAATGTAGACAAGTATTAATGAATCACGGGGCATTAGGTAACCAAATCGAAAGAAAAATACAATGGCAAGGTTGAGTTCATTGTTATTAGTTGCCATTGGTATTTTGTATGCAGGATAGTCCTACTGAGCGGCTAAGTTTTAGTAACGCTGTTGTAGAATAGAAACAGTTTCAGTTATTATGGAAAGAAACAAAATGCCAAAATGATCATTTAAACTTCAATTTGTCGCGACAAATTCATGTCTGGCTACGTGAACAAAAAAAAATATCTTAAGATTTCTTATAGAGCAAGCATTTCTAACATTTTACAGTTTTATAAGATAAAATGATCATTTAAACTTCAATTTGTCGCGACAAATTCATGTCTGGCTACGTGAACAAAAGAAAATATCTTAAGATTTCTTATAGAGCAAGCATTTCTAACATTTTACAGTTTTATAAGAGTCCTTTTAGATATAAGTACAATTGTGCGAAATAAGGGCCACATAGGATGCAGACAACTTAACGTTGTGACTTTACACAATAATTGCAATTACCAAGGAAATGTAACACAAGTCAGATAGAATCCAAACTTTTTGCACATCCCGAATTATCCCGAAGTTTTTTTCTGGCCTCATGAAGGTTGAACTAGTAAAATGTTAGAAACAACAACAAATTTGCACAAGATCTAACAATCAAAAATTTCAAATTTGTACTATTTTACGCATTACCACCCAAAGTTGGAGTACTTGACCATTGTGTTAATAAGATCTTAAATAGAAACAGGCTTGAGCGATCTGAAATTCAAATCCCATGAGGCAAAAAACAATTAATTTATAGTGTAGTGCAGTGCCTTTCGACAGCCTACCTACATAAAATACCATTGCCATTTTTTCTTTGCCAAAATTGAATCCATAAATTGGATCCTCGTGGAGNCCTACATAAAATACCATTGCCATTTTTTCTTTGCCAAAATTGAATCCATAAATTGGATCCTCGTGGAGCGGTTGTAAACCTGGAACTTTTACTACTTTTGGTTCGACTGCCAATACCGGTTAATAAGACGAAAAAGGTGGTGTGCTGTGATGGTTGGAGTCATAAATCGCGTTCTTTGACGTTTTCATGTCATGAAACCATTATCGATAGATGAATAATGGAGTTGGGCTTTTTTTTCCTGGCGTTTTTGCTCACACAGTTTTTTGTTGCCCACTTTCGAGAATTAGTCGTTCAATTTTCAGAAATCACACGGTATAGGTGAATCAGGTCAGAGAAATCATTTAAATATTGGATGAACTTTTCGTGATCAAGTTGACCCTGTGTTGCTTCATTAAACTTGGTTACGCTTTAGGGAAAAACTTTTTTTGACACTTTTTAATTCCACCGTGGAATTTTGTAGACTTGGTTACAAGGGATTAAGGTCACAACACATAATATCTAGGCACACAATGTTATGCCCTAAGACTTGTTTAAAGAAGCAGTAAGTTCCGGAAGGTTTTGTAAAACTTTCGCGACTTTCGTCAAACTTTCTCTTTACTTGCATAAAATACCTTTTACTTTTTCAAACTCGAAGCCCATTACCGAGTTCTTTTTACCGTCTTTCAGATGCACTTCTTGTCTGCATGTGTTGAATATTAACTCGTTCAAAGAACCAATGCAATTGCTTCTTTGTTAACGAAAAAGTTGAGGCAATTCGAGTTTAAAAAAGTTTTACTTTGGGGCTTTTATTTCGTCCATTTCTAAATTTGTCGAATTGGGATTTTTTTTTATGCATTCGAGTCACCAGGCAGTTACAGCACGAAATCTTTATCGAAATTATATTATATGAAGGAGCAGCTTTTCCTGAAATCAAAACTTGTGAAATATTTTTGTTTTCAGTTTCGTTATAAAATTTAGTACGAAAGATTCTTGCTCAATTTTTCGACTTGTCTATTTTTCTTCAGACTTGGCAAACGGCCTTACTTTCTCTAACTCATAATAACAAGATGAACAATGTCTGTCCTGCGACCAACCTTATGAAACAGTAAGCTCAATATTTTCCGTATCGAAACAAAATTTTTTACTATACTATCTGTTTTGGCACGTGTCGCATAATAACGGAATTATCTAAAGTAACGCTCCATATGCCTCTGCTTCTAATTTATATAGTTTTTATTTTTTTAATACCATAGAATTTTAGAACATTTACGCACTGCTTGCTCGTGCACGTGTCTAAATTAATCAAACCGTGACTTTTAAAGTGACGAAATCTTGACATGCTTTCCTCGTTTTTCTGTAATGCTCAATGTCAGCGAGTAAAGTGAGTTGTAGAGGTCACATTATAGCTGGCTCGTGGTTGACCTAGAAAGCAATGGTTCTTTGTTTTTCTTGTCAAATAGCACGTCTCACTTTTCATCGGCATGCTTCTCGCTTGAGCTTTAATTTCTGGAATTGAAACGTTAACATGCCGTAATATTTTTTTGCAGTTGGATGCGTCTGGGTTTTACTACAGATCCGTCGGGGAAAGTACCTGTGAAAGTCATTGCTCGTACCTTTGCGTCCGGTAAAACGGAAAAGTTTGTTTATCAGTGCTTAGCAGAATTAGATCTTCCTAGTCTCAAGGTAAGCACGTTCTTTCCTTAGATCAATAAAATTCAAAGTACACAATCTTCCCTCTTTTACATTTTAATTTGTTTTATTGTACGCGCAGTAGACTATGTTTCGTCGTAGAATTAGAAATCTATTTTGAATAGATACCGAAAAAAGGTGTACGCGCAGTAATGTTTAACAGTATTACACCAGGATTTTAGTTTTTTTACTTCACAACTTGACAAAACTACAAAAAGCAAACGTGATACGTTAATTATAAAAACGGTTATAACATGGTGCAAATGCAAGGCTTGTAACTTCTCTGTATAAAAGGAGGAGATTTTTATTAGAAAATTTATGTTTGACATTTTTTTTCAGAACGATGTTATTGAGCCAGCTGACTTTACTTTTGAAAAATTTGTTGCGCTTTATCATAAAATCTGTCCTCGGAACGACATTGAGGAACTATTCCAGTCAATGTAAGTTCCAAATGAATTCTATATCCTTTTACCACTTTTCAAAAAAACAGACTTTTGCCTTTTCCGGTGAGTTCTGTAGCTTGTCTGTCGAATCAAGGATATCCGAGACAGGGAGTGTAATAAGTCAAAGTCAAAAGTTGAGAAGATGAACTGATTAATGGTTTTGAAAAGTTTTTCATTTTTATAAAATTTAACATCTTTTCAGCACCCAAAGTCGAGGAGACTTCATCGAAGTGCCACAGCTCGTAACCTTTCTTAACGAGAAGCAGCGTGATCCTCGTCTTAATGAAATTTTATATCCGCTCTACAATGATAAAAGAGCAACTGAAATTATTCAAAATTATGAAGTAAACGAGGAGATGCGGAGGCTGAATAGGCTTAGCAAAGAAGGCCTCATTCGTTACTTAATGTCAGATGAAAATGCACCTGTATTTTTGGATCGCTTGGATATTTATATGGACATGGACCAACCTTTATCCCACTACTACATAAACTCGTCACATAACACCTACTTAACTGGAAGGCAGTTTGGCGGAAAATCGAGTGTTGAAATGTATCGACAAACACTTCTAGCTGGGTGTCGGTAAGTTTCAAATTTTAAGAATTTACAGGTAACCTTCAAATTTTTCAAGTTACCGTAAAGACTCAATTAAGCGACTACAGTGCGAATCTAGCAAAAAAAACTTTGTATGACGCAGTTTACTACCAAATATCTTATTTCTTTTAAGTGAAGCGGAAAGCGTAAATTCTTTTTTATTTTCTACCGAAAACGAAGTCCCTTCGTAACGTGTGGTTCCTAAATGGGCGCCATTCTAGTAGAAAATCATTAGACCTTGGTCCTAATGTTTTCTACCAATGAAGAAACGGAATGAAAAGCACATTATTAATTTCCTTCCGTCTGGAATCTCAGTGTTAGTTGGAATGAGAAGTATTCCGCCTGGGTACTCCGTAGTAGACTTAAAGTATCTTCATCTGTCTTGTCATCAGAGAAAAGATCGTATCTTTGGTACACGCGTCATGTACCAAAGAACCTTCCAGGAATTTGAAAAACGAGGAGAAATTTCCACCTCGTTTCCGGGGAAAGTAATCTCTGACTTGGAAATATATGTTTTGTATTATGAACCTTACTCGGTTAAAAGAGACAGGAAAGATGAACTAACTCGCTGTTCTCTTCTTTCACTAATTCTTGTAGATGTGTCGAATTAGACTGCTG
Organism: Rambutanura hunanensis; assembly: GCA_019776465.1. NCBI lineage: Eukaryota > Metazoa > Arthropoda > Collembola > Poduromorpha > Neanuridae > Rambutanura > Rambutanura hunanensis. Next base: position 2,585 of record JABASK010000527.1, on the reverse strand, counting down.
GGATGGAAGAGGCGAAGACGAGGAACCGATTATTACTCATGGCAAGGTTAGGTTATTCAAATGTAATTCATATTAGTTAATCAACGGTTAGTTAGGTTAGCCGTCTAGTTTAAACTAACCAGTCAAGCTTCTTTTTTTTATTTTTTAGGCGATGTGTACGGATATCCTCTTCAAGGTGAGTCTGCAGGATAAATTTGCTTTTACTAAAATTAACCTCGAAGTGTTGCGTTAATTTTCTTTTCGCTGTAATCTTCAGGATGTGATAACGGCCATAAAGGACACAGCCTTTGTGACTTCTGATTTTCCATTGATACTTTCATTTGAGAACCATTGTTGCAAAGCGCAACAATACAAGTTGGCCAAATATTGTGATGAGATACTAGGAGATTTACTTTTAAAGGAACCATTACCTGATTATCCCGTAAGTGGTACAAGAGATTCATTAATATTTATTAATAAAGACAAAGTAGTGCAAGCATTTTTCTAATTTAAAAAGTCAGTAGAGAATGTTACATGTTTTTTTTAAATTGCAAACTTTTAAAACAAACCTCGATGTGAAAAAAAAAGTCTTAAATTTAAAAAAAGCCTTATTCCACTTCTAATTTGATTTGCTAAAAGATTGAACCCGACATCTAGACAGTGATTTTTGCTACATCGCTTAGCTCTCCGTTTAAAATCTCTACAGGGTTTTGACAAAACAATTCGTATTTGAGGAATATTGGGAGTTGTTCACAGAACGTATCTATGTGCACAACGTGAGTGACCAAATGAAATTTGGCGATGGTATTTACTCGTAATGATAAAATACCATAGTTGAATGTGTACTAGAAGCATACTGATGTATGTATACCAATATGATTTCAATACTAAAGAATTATAGTCTTAATTGAAGCTCGTACTTAAAACGGCAGTACCATGCGTATTTTACAGTAATTCGAATCCACTTTCTGAAAATTGTTTAAGTAGAAACAAACTGAAATTGGCAGGAATCATCAAGCAAAATTTGAAATGATGCCTGCACTTTTGAACTTTATACCATCTGTTTATTTTTATTCCACGTGTTTATACCAAACCGAGAAAAACGCAGAGAAAGAAAACAATTTCAGCAAGTGAGAAAAACTTTGGTGCACACGATGAGAAGTCAATAAAAAGAAAGTGGAGAGTCGTGTTGTGTCAGTTTTGAACCGTTTTTTTTTCTGTCGGCTCTTTTTAACATTTTCTAACCTAGGAATCTGCCCAGAACTCACTTTTTACTTTTTGTCAACTTTCACAGTGTGACCCAGGCGTGATACTACCGCCACCATCCCTTCTTAAAAGAAAAATCATAATCAAAAATAAACGCCTCCGACCTGAAGTAGAAAAGCAGGAACTAGAACTATTTATGAAGGGTCAATTTGTAATTGCTGATGATGAAGTAAGAGAAGATGCAGCAGCTGCTGATATTGGCCTCCCTCCAGAAGAAAAGAAGGTAAACACTTTCAACTTTGAACTTTTCCTTGAGACGTTAGACAGAAATGCTGGTCGTAGTTTTGTTCTTTATGTCAAAAAGTAGCATCGGGTAAATAAGGCTTCACGTACTCCGCCCCGTGATGCCCTAGAGATCAAGTTTCAATTTTCTTGCTTTTCCTCAAACAGGAAACGGAACATTTCTATGACCCAATTTCAAGCCTTCCCGTTCCTTGAACTTTTCCTAAAAGAGAAAGTCTTTCTGCTCGTAACGTTTCCCTTAGGAAAAAAAGTCAAACGCCCGAATAAATTCAGAGCATGGCTATAGTGTTTGACTTAAGAGCCGTGGTGAAATTGTGTAAACTTTTCAAAATATTCCAAAGAATGTCCAATTTCCTTGATGTTAAGTTCAAACAATTGAACTTTAACTCAAATTTACATTTTCAAAGAAAAAAAAAGATCTTAAAGGCACAGACTCTACAAACTGAAAACATTGGCGAGAAAAGTTCTCTCTAAAACTTTACAAAGTTGACAGATAGCAATTACTTTTCACGCCTTTTCGTTTTTCCACGGTTTTACTTTGTTATAAACTTTAGGAAGAAACTGCAAAGGGACCTGAAATGTCAACCCCAGTCATTACAAATTATACTGGGTCGACCCTCAATGTCCATCCGTGGCTTTCATCTATGATCAACTATGCTACACCAATTAAATTTCAAGGATTTAGCATTGCCGAAGGTAATCCCTTAAGTTGCTTTTGTCTGTAGCTTATTTGTAAACCTAAAATGAAGTTATATTAAGCTAAATCTTTATAAATTGTAGAGAAAAATATGCATCACAACATGTCGTCGTTTGCTGAACCAGCGGGATTAGGTTACCTCAAATCACAAGCCATTGAGTTCGTGAACTATAACAAGCGCCAAATGAGTCGAATTTATCCCAAAGGTGCACGCGTGGATTCGTCCAATTACATGCCACAAGTATACATAAAAAAAAAATTTAACTACATTTTCTCAGTAATTGGATATTAGCTTACACACAGACGCTGACAATTGTGTTCCTGGTTACTAGATTTTTTGGAACGCTGGCTGTCAAATGGTGTCAATGAACTTTCAAACTGCAGGTAAGTCAAATTTCAA
>JABASK010000526.1:0-13902 GCA_019776465.1 Rambutanura hunanensis | reverse complement strand
GGGTCTTGTGAACGTCTATAAGGTAATGTAAGCTTTAACAAATATTTTTTGGGCCGCAAACATGTAATTTATTTTTAAAAATTGTTTTCAAAAGTTTTTTGCAAAAATACTACACTTTTAAAGAAAAATTATTCTGGAAATTATAATGTTCAAACAAATTTAAGAAGATGAAAAGAAGTTATGCAAAAGTTATTTCCTAATTTTTAGAGAATTAATGACAAAAGATTACTAGATTAAAATTTAACCAAAAAAAAGTGAAAACTTTTTCAGACGTTTTATTAAGAGTTTTCTTAAAAAATTAGCAATAAAAACGTTTTTCAGAGTTGAGAGTTTAAAATACACAACAATAAGAATACGTTGGCCTGACTGTTTACTAATTCGATCTCTGCCTTACACCATCCAGAAAAACTCGATGACGTTTTCAATTTTATTGTTACCCCTCGTCATAAACCCCAAAGTTTTTCTTCAATCACTAGACTACTGCATTACCGAATTCGAAAAGGTATTCAGCTAAACCTAAACTGCTGACGAATCAAATCTTGCCCGATTACCAATTCAAAAAGATTTCTTAGAAACTGTTGTGAATTGGGGATGATCTAACGGGCTTTTTTTTTCCCGATCGTACAGGACAATTCGTCACGACGGGGGCAGGGCCTTGAGTCATCGTCATCTTTCTTTTTCCGGTCCCGCAGAAATTCATCCTCGTCACTTCGTGGTGGTAAGATTCATCGTTTTCAAAATTATATGTTACTACGGCAGGGTTCTATTAGATGGAAATTCTAATCGTTAGCCTTTGTCTTCCAGAAACACTCAGGTCGAAACGAGAGGACGGGTGGGATGACTTTGGTGATGATTTCGATGATGACATTTTCGGCGAAGTAGGATCAAATGACCTCCAACTCACAACCACTTCTAGCGTCTGTGTCACCCGTAGAGGTGCGTACTACTAGTACGGAGCTTCCGACAAGCTTAGGGGCTGGAGAACACTTGCGAACAGTTAGAGAAACTGACGATGAAGATTTGGATGGAGTTGGGTCTGGGGAAGAAGGGTCGGGTAGTCGAGAGACTCCTGACCCCACTCCAGTTACACCTGTCCCTCCTGACCTTGACGCTCACAAACGTAAAACAAAGTTATTTACTATCATCATCAAACCAATTGACTTAAAATAGTCAAGTTGAAATATACCTCATTTGAACAGGGTTCTACCGGATTACGCTCACGATCAACAAAAGCTGGAGTCCGGCCCTTACATCTGCTACGTCCAATGCTTTCAAAGTCTACGAAGATGAACTCAGCGATGCTGTTACGCGTTCATCGGCGTTCGACATTGCCTCTGTTAAAGTTATCCAGTTCACGTAAGTCAGTCAGTGTCACCCGGTGTCACTGTCACCGGTAGTCCCAGGTATTGTCTTCCTCTGTCCATGTTAGGTCAGTGACAACCTTTACATGGACATCGAGTTGACAATAGCAGATACCCTGGCTAACCTTAACAAACCTAGATACTAAAGGTCAACACATAAAACTTTTATATTGAAAGCACTGGATACACATGCAGATAATTTGCATATTTTTTGGCTTTAGTGACATTAAAGATCCAGGGTGGATCCAAGTTCGGTTCGATGTTGGTGTTGAAGACGTGCCCAAGTCCGAAATTGAAGCTGAGTTTCAAACCTTTTTGAATGTTGGAGCCGTAGGAAACATTCGTCTCAAAAGGGATAACTTTTCAATACAAGATGCTGGATGTAAGTGTTAATTTAGTATGACTTTCTGGAATAGTTGGAAGGTGGTATTCCAGCCACGTGCTAAACGCAAGACCGGAAGATGTTCAAAGAGAACTGATAACTTTTTATGCAAATTATTCTTTTCTTCTCGTTCTCGTTTCGTTTTGTAAAAGATCATGATCAGATAGTAGTGACAATTGATCGTGATCTTGTTCAATTTCAAGCATGTCTATGTAGTACTTCATTTTTGCAAAAATTTTCTCTTGATTTAGCGCCGCTTGAGACTGTTTGTTTCGACAACGAACTCAAATGTCGAAACGGTCGATGTATTGCTGTTGCCTTACGTTGTAACGCTGTCAACGACTGTGGTGATGATGATAGTACCGACGAGGACAATTGTCCAGGTAAGGACAAGTCTGGCATGTCAAGCCTCGAGTGCACGTTCTTCCAGGAACCTAGGCCTTTAACCCTTCACTTTTTGAATCCCATTAAGTCCTAACTTTTCCTTTTTCCTTAAGAGCTCACTTTTTAAGTTAATGATGATGAAGCACCGCATCGAAAGTTGGCTCGCGTCCTGGACAACGTGAGGCTCATGAACAATGAACTGGAGGATTACATCGACGGTCGTCGAAATTTGCATCGAAAAGTTTCAAATTTTTACTTCCTCATTGTCATCTTTTCCTTTCCTGTTACCTTTGGGCAAATTGGGATAGATTTTAGTTAAAGCATGATGGTAAAGTAACGTGACCTTTGACCTAAAGGGTTTTTGCATGAATAGTGACAACACCAGATACTCCGACACCACTAGAAACGACTTCAACTTCAACACCGTTTCCACCAATGGAAGACTGTAGGGCTGATGATCAAGTGAGATGTTTTGATGGACGAGCGATAATCTGTGCGGATCATTGACAACACCAGATACTCCGACACCACTAGAAACGACTTCAACTTCAACACCGTTTCCACCAATGGAAGACTGTAGGGCTGATGATCAAGTGAGATGTTTTGATGGACGAGCGATTATCTGTGCGGATCAAGTTTGCGATGGACACGTAAAAAAAAATCGAACAAAAAGCTGGGTTTTTTTTTTTTTTTTTTTTACAAAACGAGCCCTCGTTGTTGAATTTTGGTTTTTTTTACCCATTTTTGAAACATTACTCTTTCGAGTTTAGATCAATTGCCCAGGAGGGGAAGATGAAGACTCGAGGATGAACTGCACTATGATCGGTTGGTTGACCTTTGACCTTTGAACTTTTGTATTGGACCTTATTGCATGTTACGAAGCTTTGCATGAGAATCCGTCGTTTTTTAAAATGAATTTCTTGGTCGAATTTCAAAGTCGCTTAAAACTTATTGCTTTTGATCAGTTCCCTATAATTACTGAAAATATAATAGTTAGAATTTTGTAATATACTTGTTTGCGTAAACTAAAAAAAAAGTGAATCGATGTTTTTTTTTTCAAAAAAAAAATCTTTTTTTTTTCAAAAAAAAATCTTTTTTTTTCTAACTCTCGATTCTAATTTTTTCAATTGAATGTTAGAATGAGAAAATTCTGTAATAATTGTCTGGAGTTTTTAACTTCATTTCGTTTGACTTTTTAGATCCGTCGTGTCCACCAAGCTCCTTCCAGTGTGACTTTGGTAAATGCCTGCCTGACGCTGTCAAATGCAATGGTATTCAAGATTGTGACGACGGAAGTGACGAGAATCTTAACGAATGTCGTAAGTCTACACTAATTTTTTCTTACATTTCTAAAAAATAGACGACGTTGTCAAAACGAAAAAAATGTCTTGTGACAGGAGGACATTGGTCTTCTTGACATTTTCTTAAGAAAATGTCAATTTAGCAGCTTTTTAATACCACCAAAGCCAATCATTAAAATGATCCTATAATTTTTTTTAGCATGCATGACAAATGCCAAAATTTAATTCTTAATTGACACTAAACTTAACTGACTTGGCATATGCTTACTTCATTACCAAGAAATAGTCCAGACGAACTAATTATAACTTATTAATTACATTTCTCCTCAAGTGTCAAAAATTGTTGAACCTCCAGTTCTTTTTCAAAGTTATGCGTAACGAGTCAGCGATTTTTTCTTAGCCTTTTCCCACGGTACAGAAAAGATCAATGACCTTTTGAACACGAGCCTAACCCCGTATAACAATGAATGAGAGTTAATACTTTTTCTTACTAAGGAAATTGATGTAGAAAAACGTCGTTAGATTTGGTTTTCTAGTATTATTAGCAGATACGTTGACAGTTACATAGTTATTTTGTTGTCATTTCAGTTTGAATTTGCACTAATGTTGTTGCAAATTCGTTAAAAACTGATTTGATGTGTTACAAAAAAAGTTGGCAAAAATTTTTTTTAATTTACTTTAAAAGAATTTTTTAACTAGATTATAAATTTGCTCAATTTACTTTTGAGCTCTTGTAGAGTTGCAGTTTGAAATTGATGCTGGGGTTTTATTTAAGTGGGGCGAGTGGTTGGTGGGGTGTGGGTGGGGGGTTGTTTAAAGAACTGAAATTGAGAAGTTGTTGAATGACAATGAGTGATTTAAGATGAATGGAAAAGGAATCGTAAATCATTCACAATTAATTACAAAAGTTGACGAATGCTATGGAAAGCAAGATGAGTCATTTTCAAAGATGAGGGACAGTATGATGAGAATACAAGTAACTCGACACAAAATACGCTAATATGTCATAACCTCGACTAGTAAAGGAAATCTCGTTGAGCCGTAAATTTTGTTGAGGTAATGGTTTTGTTTGAATACAGTATGCTCCTGCGGTTGGTAAACTTTTAGAAGTTACACTTCTTTCTAAGCACTTGTCTAATTTCATTTAATTTGTTTAGTCTAGCGCAAATTTGTGATAAAATTTTGCAATTTCCGAAATATTTTCGCTTATCTTGTCCTCCGTGTCTAGTGTAGGAAAAAGTAGTCGTTGTTGGGTGAATAAGCATGAATACTTCAAAACAAAATAGTAGTTTTGAAAATTTAGAATTTTTTTTTATATTTTTTATAAGTTTGAGAAAAAAAATTAACTTTTTTGTTTTTCGTTTTACGAACTTGCTCCCCCCCCATTCAACTTCATCTTGATTGATCGTAAACAATAATTGAAAGATTTTCGATTTACTTAAATTTTTTTTGTGTATAGTAGTTTTTTTTTTTCGTCAAAACCGTGCTGTTGCCGTGTCGTATTTGACGCCTTTTGGTCTCTGGATTGAAAACGTGCTGTTAGTTGGGGTAGGATGGATTTTCTTGCGTCTCCTTTGTACTTTGGCAACTGATTGCTTCAGAAAAGCTTTTGAATTTTTTTTTGTTGAAGAAACGATTTGAGCCGTAAGTCGTATAAGGATAATTGACATTTTACGATTACGACATTCTAGCCAACACTACGAGTTTTTCACGCCTTGGTCGTTAAGAAGAGAAACGCAGCAGAGACTAAAAGTATGGTGGTAAAAGTAGTAGAGAAATGATCAGTGTCGTTGAAATTGGAGAACATGGGGATAATAGGGTTGTGACAAAGATTCAATTTATGTCAAGACTCACTATCTCCAATTGTCCTCTGTGCATTGTCATCGGTCTTGTCCTTGGTTATAGCCACGATGTGTCTTCTTCTTTGTTCCTTTTTTGTGCAAAAAGAAGTGGGGCAAAAACCGAATTGAATTGTAGGAAGATGATGATCTATGAGGTGACACTGTCACTTTTCTGACTTGTGGTAAAAGTAGTAGGAGTTTTGGCCTTCGAGATCACTTTGACATTTGGGAATTTGCGAAGGAAAAGGGAGTTAAAACAAGTCGGCGTCTCTGGAGTTAAAATGCCAAAAACATAAAAAAAAAAGAAGCTTATGACCAAAAGTTGCGAAATTTATGTTTTTGCAAAAAATTTTTTTTTGTTGCTGAGGGTTTTGGCGTGAGAAAAAGGCTAAACCTTTAACGCTACAGGTTAAAATTTACGTGAACAAAATTTTTTGAACAAAAACATCACAGTTTTCAAAGAAAAGTTTTTGGGTGAATTAAAAAAAAAGTGGGTTAGTTTTTTTTTTTTACTTAAATGATTGTTTTTCAGTTTGTCGGAGAAAGTTGTCAATTGTCCCCAGTTTTGACACGGAGAAAGTTGAGAGTTTTGAAAGTTACAGGGAAAGCAAACCTTTTTTTTTCTTGAAAAGAGGAAGAAAATGATGATGAAGTTTGTTTTTTACACATCATAACATCACAGCCTCTTTGGTCCAGAATCTCTTTTTTGGCGTAGAGTACCTCTGCTTGACGCCACCAAAGCTTTGATTGACAGTCAATAATGTTCAGGGCTTCCTTTTTCTTACCGACAGAAAATGATCGTTAGTGCCTAGTTTTTGAGACTGAGAGTTTTAGTTGATGGGATGAGAATTTACTTCAGAGAGAGTGATAGAGGTCAAGGGAAGTACTTTGAAGATATACTCAACACAGTACTCAATTTTTGTAGATTTTTTTAATTAATTGTAAGGTATTTCTTCCAATTCAAGTTTTTATTTATCACAGCAATTGTTGAATTTTAAAAAGTTTAATTTAATTTCATTCAGTCAATTATAGTTTTTCTTAAAAAAAAAGTTCGTAAGTTTGTAATGTTGATTTTTTGAGTACAAAAGTCTCAAAATGGGTGAGCCACTTTAGCCTTCTTTTTGTTTTGAAATTGTTTCAGTAAACTTTGGGTTTTTTGTTTAAAATTTTGAGTTTTTGTTGTTATTTTTTTGAGTATATCCTCAAATGTATTTGACAATTCTTGCATTTTTTGGGGTTTTTGGTTTATAAGTTGGATTGGTTTTGTTCAGTTTTTGGGAAGCTGTGATCTTTGTTAGTAGGAAGTTCCCCTTGGAGAGTGTCCTCTTCCTCTCCCTGTCTTTTCTTCTTTACTTTGATAGAAATGGTAGAGGTCTGTCTTGAAATTTTTTAGTTTAGTTGGAGTGATCTCTCGTTTATCATCATTTGATCATAACTGTCCTAGCTCTTAACTTGATCACAAGTGCCCCAAATGACTTCCTAGGGATCAGTCTTTAGAAGGGAACTAAACAGACTGACCAAAAGTCGGCCCTTTTTATAAAACTTGAGTCAATCACTCAACAAACAAAAGTGAAATGGAACCTTGGTGGAGAAAGTCATCACCACGCTTCCTTCTTCTTTTATATTATTTTCTCTTACTATTGGATCTTGGTTGGGCTCAGCAAAATACTAGTAAGTTTTATAGATCAAGGTCATATTTTTCAGGGGGTTTTCTGGCATCTGATCACAGATTAGAAATTTATGGAGGAAAGCTAAAAGGATTGAAAAAAAAATGAATTTTGATTTTTTTTTAAATTGATGTCAAAATTTTTATTGGGTTAAGCAAGATGGAAAAATTGCACTTTTTCTCCAAGGTATAATATAGTGAAAACAAAGGAATTGAAGAAAATTTTTGGTGTACTAAATATTACGGCACGTAAAAGAAAAGTGGCGTTGGGTTGTACGTCNCACTTTTTCTCCAAGGTATAATATAGTGAAAACAAAGGAATTGAAGAAAATTTTTGGTGTACTAAATATTACGGCACGTAAAAGAAAAGTGGCGTTGGGTTGTACGTCGTTAAAAGTTTTAAGCAAATTTTGCCGATGTTTGTTAATATTAATTGACGCAGGTTGAAGTTAGAAGTGAATGAACTAAACTATAATTTCGTGTACTAGGCGTGTACGTTAGAGTTGTTAAATTTTTAGACTTCATGTAAAACTTTTGCTCTAAAAACCGTGCATTTTATTTTTTTTGCATTCTCTATTTTTTTTTCTTGAAAAATAAAGCATTTTTTTTTAGAAAAGAAAGTTATTTCTGTTATTTCCAAGTCATAAATTAGCTGTCAACTTGAAAAAAAAGTGAAGAGGAGAAGAGGTGGGTTATTTTGCGGTAAAGCATTTAAATTGAAGAGGAAACTGAAACTTCTTTTTTTTTTAAAAAAAAAATGGGAATGCTTAAAAATGTTTAGTTTGGGCCATTACAAATTATTGGCAGTTGAGAACAGAAATTGGCACATTTTTGCAGTACTTCAAATAATACCCGCTTTTCCTCCTCCTCCTCCTCCTCCCGTTTTTTGTGGCATCTGTTGAGATACAGATTCTTTTAAAAAGTAATCGGAAGCGCTACGAAAGGGGTGGAAAGGGGGGAAATGCTAACCTAAATTGCTTTCTCCTCCTTTCTTATCCAAGAAGGTCAGGGTATTTTTAAACTTTTTTAAAAAAAGCGGAACAGACAAAATTCCAAAATGTACTAGAGAATAATTTATTTGTAGTGAGGGGAAATGGCTAGTTTCTAGTTTGGCTAGATTTAAAATGCTCTACGACGTTGAGGGGGTGGGACGATGTGAAGAAGGAAAGCAGCTGCTGCTGTTTAATCAAAAGCCGATTTTCAAAGTTTTTTTGTCGCGGTCCGTCCGGTTCCCGGTTCCCGGTCCGTGACATTCTGCTACTCTTGTGTCAGTTTATGGACTAATCGCATTTGACAGGTTTTTGTCAAATGTCAATCCGATGCTCGTGGAGGCTTGAAGTTGAATCGTGTGAAAATGACATACTTTTTTGTGATTTAGGTTTTTTTTTAGAAGAAGCTGAAAGAATTTTAAGAACTAAATCCTATTTTTTTGAAGACAAGGGGTGAAATTTTGGGATTTGTGTCGTTTTTTTTTTTTGAAAATAATAAGGATTTTTGTTTTTGCAGAATTGTTGGTAGTTTTAATTTTTTTTAAAAAAAAAATTACTATCGTTTTGAAAATTTTAAAATGAAGTTTATTTATTTATTTTTTTTAAAGTTTTGAGAATGACCAGTTTTTAATTTCAAGGAAGTTAATTTTTTTTTAAAATACGAAACCTCGTTTGGTTTTTTTTTTGTGAGGAAAAGTGGGCGTGATTTTTTTTTTGAAAGAGATGTATTTTTAAAAATATTGAATGAAGGCAAGATGCAATTGAGAAGATGATGTTTACTTGAAGAGATTATATTTTTAGACCACTTAATTTGCATAGAAGATCTTCACTTATCGTCTCGCTTCTTAAGTTTAAGACGAACGTGTAGACTAAAGTGAATGTGTTTTCAGGAAATAAAACACTGTTAAAAAATTAAGCTGATTTTTTTAAACCTGTTTTTTCGTGAGTAATTTGAGTTTGATTGAACAGACGGTATACGCGAGGTGTGTAATTTAATATCCAGAACCCTCCCATGTTAGCTCCGATTTTCGGAAAAATTCCTGAAGTATTTTTTTTTGGTTCTGGCAGGTCAAATTTTGTGATATGATTTTAAATTTTTCAGTCAAATTTTTTGTTAAGCTCTTTTTATTTTTAAATTCAAAAATGGACAATTTGTTTAATTTTTCCCCCCATCGTGCTCATCTACAGAATGGACAAGTTCGACACCAGGCGGCGTTGCTCCGACGATATGTCGTCCTGACGAATTTCGATGTCGGAGTACACTGCGTTGCATACCTGTCGCAGCACTTTGTAATGGCGTCAATGACTGTGGATCAAATGACAAGTCAGATGAAGACTTTGAATGTCGTGAGTATTGATGTCACTTTTTTGAGTCATCAACTGACAACCGGGTAACACCGTTTGTCGGGAAGAAGTTGATGTTCGGGGCCTGTGGGTGCTTTTTGTTAGTTGTCTGCGTCCTCTTCTCTGCGTCTTGTGTTAGTTGGTGATGGTTACTCGTCGTGCGTTACTTAGGTTGAGGGTTACTACGTGTGTTACGCTGTCGTTTCTGCTTAAGTGCTAAAAGGATTCTTGTCCATCGTGGTTACTTTTCTGTGGTTGTCTTCTAGATTTGGGTGTTTTACGTCAAGGTCTCTTAGTTTAAATTGGTCCTGTCTTGAGGTCAAGTAGTTTTAGGCTCTTTTTTGGGAACGGGGGTGGGAATTTCGTTATTTTCGCATGAAAATGCAAAGAAGTTTTTAAGGGGTTGACCTTTGACCTCTGATTTTGTTCCACAGCCTGTTCCAACGATCAGTTTAAGTGCGGAACATGGAATTTGTATAGACCGCGTCAACGTCTGTGACGGCCTCGTACAGTGTAGTGATCGAAGTGACGAGGAAAACTGTCGTAAGTGCCAAAAGTAAAACCCAAACAAAAGGCAAAACAATGTTTTTTTTTTTTCTTGTTTTTTGAAAAAAAATGCTTTTTGGAAAAAGTTCAATAAAAAAACAACTACTTGAATCTTGACTTTTTAATTAACTTGAAATACTTGTAATTTTTCGTCTTTTGTTTAAAAAGTGTATTATACGTAAATGGCCTCTCCCACTTTTGTCAATTGACTGTTTTGTTCTCTTACAATTTTGTTGTTTTCGTGTCAGTAATTACTGACAGTTAGTTTTTTGTCCTTTACTGGTGCTGGTTAATGAGTACTAATCTAAATGTTAATTAACTAATTAAGCTCCAATGTATTGTTTAAGTTAAAATGAAGTACAATTTGTTGACTTGTCCCACCGGGTGGGACAACTCTGAATGGTGGCGGTTGAAATGTGATTAATTGCCAATGGTGTTGGTGTCTTTTTGTATATTCTCCCTGTACAAAGTAGTTACTTCTACCCTACTTTTTTTGGCTGTTGATGTTATTTTTTTTGTGTGATTTAATCGTAAGGCTTAAGTAGGTTCAATTAGTGCGCTGCTGTGATTTTTTTTTGTAGTGAAGCCTTTTTGGGGCGAATGGTTTTTGGCTCTAATTTTTGTTGGATGTTTTTTTGGGGGATTAATCGTTTTGCAACTTTTTTCCTTAGCGCAAAATAAATGTAGTGCAGAGGAGTTCGTGTGTCACTCGGATTCGTCATGTGTTCCACTGTCTGCCAAGTGTAACCAACGCGTTGACTGTCAAGATGGAAGTGACGAACAAAATTGCGGTAAGGTTTCAATTTAAAAAAAATGACGTTTTTTTAGAACACTTTTTTTTTTAAAATGAAAATCCATTTCAACAGAAAAAATTTTTGGCTCTTAAAATTGGTTGGTGATAGATTTATTTTGGAGAGCTGGTAAAAGGTAGCATTTAGGCAGTGGGGTTTCGCGAATTACTTGATAAGCTTTCTGGTTTTGAGAAAATTTTGAACTTGCGAAAACTTTTGCTACTCCGGGAAGGCTTGCAAAATTTTTCCAGTTGTTAGATTACGAGTCTTTGGGTATTTAACATTACTAGGTAGTCGTTTGCTGACATTCATTGACATGTGAAATTCTTTTTTTTTTGGCAAAACAAGAAACATTTTTTTTGCAAAAATTATTACTTATTATTATGTTGTAAAACTTATGTATTACTGCTCTCATACTTTTTTTTGCAAATTTTGTTTAAAGTAAATTCCGGATGAGGAGGCACGTTCCACGTGTCAAACTGTGATTTAAAAGTTTACTTTAAAGAGGCAGGGCAGGAAGATGATACTTATCGTTATTTGTTTTTAACATCTCTATCATCATCTGTNACGTATGTATTACTGCTCTCATACTTTTTTTTGCAAATTTTGTTTAAAGCAAATTCCGGATGAGGAGGCACGTTCCACGTGTCAAACTGTGATTTAAAAGTTTACTTTAAAGAGGCAGGGCAGGAAGATGATACTTATCGTTATTTGTTTTTAACATCTCCATCATCATCTGTCGGTTATGATGTTAGTTGTAATTAACTAAACCATTTATGGTTTGGTTTGATACAAAAAGAGAATTTATTAGGAAAAATAGGATGAATTTTTTAAGCAAATGAAGAGATCAAGTCTATTAAACATTTTTATGAACTTTTTTTCATCACTCAATCATCCTGGATAGTAATACCAAATGGTATGGTATGGTACCTATACAAATTGAAGGCACTTTAACCCCCTGGAGGGAAGAAACTCAATGAGTTGCAATTAAACACCTACGCACTAATTGCAAGTTGAAATTTCCGTAAGGAGACTGAACATTGACGTGATGTCTTCCGCTCCAGATGAAAATATGATTTTTCTTTTAAAATAATAATGGACGGGCAAGAGAATTATTTCGGTGGTCTGGATTTGACGCTTTTACTTTTTTGCAAATTGTGAATTTGGAAAAATTTTAATGAAGTTAAATGGATTTAAATAAAAGCTTAATTTTTCTTTGTGTTTTAATTAGTTTCTTGTTTGTTTTTTTGTTTCAGTTACCCCGACCTGTAGGTCTGAACGAATACCGGTGCGAGGTCGGAGGTCAATGTGTTGGTATTGGAAAACGATGTGATAGAGTGGATGACTGCCCGGGTGGAGATGACGAAAGGGGGTGTGGTTTTACACCGGGTAAGCCAAACTGATTCGGTGTTTTGTGTAAATGATAATGAAACTAAAAGGAGTTGAAGACAAAAGATGTGTTTTCTCAAATTTGTCGTAAAACAAGATTATCGAAACTTTCGAGTTTTTTTTTTCGAAATCGGTAATTCCAGATGAAAATTGAGAAAAAATTTTTTCAAAGAAACTAGTTTTCCTTTACTTTTAGTTTTGTTCCTTTACGTTGAGTAAAAAAAATTTTTTTTTTTGCTGTGTTTGATTTTGGATCATGCACGCGCCCAAGAGTTTTTGCATTGAAGGGCTGGAGGCTATTTGCCTTTAATATTTGAATATGAAGGAAGAATATTGTATAAGCAAGGAAGCACTGGAGCGTTTCAGCGATTTTGCACTCGAAAGTGAAACTCATTGAGGGGGGTGGGGTTGAATGGAGGATTATTTGTTTGGACCGGATAAGGAAAGAAAAGCGGGAAGATTTTGAAAATTTAGCTTAAAGGGAAATATTTTTGAAAAACAAAAACAATTTTCGTTCAATTTTTTTTTATTGTTTTGACAGAACCTGAAAAATGTGATAGTCGGTATCACTTCCAGTGTAAAGATGGATCTTGTATAGACAAAGTACTCAAGTGTGACGCTTTTCCGGATTGCCCAGGTACGGCCATAGGTCAAGTGGTCAACAAATATTGGGTAACTAATAGTTGGATTTTTTAAATCATTTTTTCTTTGAAACAGATCGAAGTGATGAATCGTCGGAGACTTGTCCAGGTAAATTTGTCGTTAGTAGTCCTGGGGTAAGGTTTAGTAGATATAAGGACCTATTGACCTTTTGACCCTTATGAGGTCAATTGGAGGAGTTATTAGAATTGCATGCTTTTATACCTATAGGAACTGGACTCAAGTGTCGTCCATATGAGTTTGAATGCTTTGACCGTAGTAGTTGTATTAGCGCCTCACTTCGATGTGACGGAATTACGGATTGTAGAGATAGAAGTGACGAACATCCGGATTTGTGTAGAGGTAAACTGAAGTATACAGGATGTCTTGACCTTTTGTGCCTGACCTCTGTGACCTCTCCTCCCTGTTCTCGTAGGCTCAAGGCTTTGTGCCAATTGGGAGTACAAATGTGAGGATGGGCGTTGTATTGAAAAGGAACTCTTGTGTAATGGAAAGTTTGACTGTTACTCGGGCAGTGATGAACGAAATTGTAGTAGGTTGCTTTTTTTAGCAATTGTGTTTCTTTGTCAAAATTGTTCAAAGCTTTCAATATTTTTGCTTTTTCCTGCTTTTTTTTAGCGACGTGTCGTCCAGGAGAATTTCGATGTCTGAGCGGTGGATGCATTGCGTGGAGTCAACGGTGTGACAACATTCCAGACTGTCGGTAAAAAAACGATTTTTCGTCTACCTTCAGGTTTACCGTGAATTTTTCGGTGAGAAGACTGAAACGGTTTTCGTCTCTTGCAATTTGTTTTCAGGGATTTCAGTGACGAAGATCCGGCAATTTGTCGTAAGTTGCTCTTGTGCGCATGAGCATGTTTGTTATTCGTTGTGCAGCTTGGTTTTGGCACGTGCCGTTTCGATAGATGAAATTGTTGCAAATATTTCTATATAGTTTTTTAAGGTTAGGCTAAATTCGTCTAAAATTTTAGATTTGGGGAATTTTTAAGGGAAGTTGGTGGTGTTTGGTTAAAAATTCTAATGCGGTATTGGTGGTTTAGGAGGTTTTATGGTTTTATGTTTTTTTTTTAAATTGTTTTGACGTACTAACTAGATGGTCCTTGTACTGACGATCTTGTTCTCTGTGGAGATGGCGTAACTTGTGTTAAAGACGCTCGTGAGTGTGATGACCCAGGGGTCACGTCCTCCGCAGTGGACGTAGGCACGAGTAAGTAGTCAGGGGGAAAATTATAGAATGCTTTCGTGTCA
>JABASK010000525.1:0-13920 GCA_019776465.1 Rambutanura hunanensis | reverse complement strand
TGACCTTATCATGAAATTGGATTATTTAGAACAGGTAGTTTGCGAAACGTTGAGAAAGTGGCCATCAGGAGGGACACGACTTGAAAGAAAATGTACCAAGTCATATTCAATTCCGAATACTGACAGTGTGCTGGAAACTGACACTATGGTTGTTATCCCAGTTTTTGGAATTCACCGAGATGAACGTAAGCTTTAAAACGAAAATTAAAAAAAAATTCATAGTTTTTCGTGTTTTTCTTTTCAAATAAAAAATTAACTAAATTTTTCAGGGTATTATCCAGATCCAGAAAAATTTCTTCCTGAAAGATTCACTGCAGAAAACAAAGCTACGCGAATTCCCTATACCTACATGCCTTTTGGTAAGTTTCTGAAAGATCGAAAGTCCTTGAAACCGGTTTGATTCGGCCAAAATTACCTAACCTAGGTAACAACCTCTAATTTACTAACTTTCATAATCGGTGTAATCTATTCAATAGGTGTTGGACCTCGAAATTGTATAGCAATGCGATTTGCATTAGCCGAAGGAAAAGCCGCCATTGCTCACTTGCTTTTACATTTTAAACTTGAGCCTTCCGCCAAAACTCAAATTCCACTCAAGTTTAAGCCCATGGTAGCATTTAAACCACGTAATGGCCTTTGGCTTCAAGTTAAGCAAAGAAATTGAAGGTTTTGCCAAACAACTAAAAAAATACACACACAAAATTAAACATCTACAGTAATTAAAATATTTTATAAAAAAAAATAGTTCATTGTTTTAAAAAATTCAATTAAATATTACAAAATCCTTATATTTAGCACTTCTAACAAGAATCGTGAAGCGTTAAACCTTTTAGCCTACAATTATTTGACACTTATTTTGTGTAAAAGTGACGCTGTTTCCTCTTTAAAGTGTAAAATAACATGTTGCTGATTTCCTGTTCGTTGTCTACTAGTATAGCAGCGGAATCATGCATCGTTCCAGAACTATTTTTGCCAAGTTTAGAAAACGTATGAAGTGGTTTGGTGTTGTTACTTTTTGCTTTGATATGATAACTCATTGTAAGTGTAACCTAGTAGGTATACCTACTAGGTTTATTGACTTTCCTCAAAAGTCAAGTGTAGAACAAGGACGACCGAGAGGTATTACCTAAAAAAAAAGGACGAAGTGTGAGTTCGTGACGACAAAAAACGATAATCAAGGTTAACTCCATGCCATTTCAATTGAAAACAAGGATGAATCAGATTCAGAGGCCAAACAGGCGAAACTCACTCAAACATTTACATCAGTTGGCAAAAGTAGGGAAAACGAAGAGGTTGTGCCCCAAACTTCATTTCAAAGTTGAAAATTAGTTGCTAAAAATGTGGTGGGTTTGGTGGATTTTGTTAATACTTTCTGGATTGGGTGGGTTTGGATATTTTTTGTGGCATTATTTAGGCGGAGATAGAAAATATTGGCCGTCTCGTGGAATCTATTTACTTGATTATTCCAAAATACTTACAGTTTGGGATCGGTTAACATTTAACTATCCGTTTCAATTGCTGGATCAATTAGTTTACAATGAATTGAAAAAAACTGGACATAAATTTGGCGGTGTTATGGAACTAAGAAATCCAGGATTGTTTGTGCTAGATTTGGAATTGGTCAAACACATAATGGTATGATTGATTCAAAATGATAAAAAAAACAATTAAAAACAAACCTCTAGAAAATTAACAGAAAATCAATCGAGAGCGTTTTACTTGACTTCAATTGACCTTGACCTCAATCAATAAATCAATTTAAATAAGTCGTTTTTGCAGGTAAAAGACTTCGATTACTTTGTAAATCGAAGAGAAATTGTTGATATGTCCAAAACGGATCCACTTTTTCACAAAATGTTGATTTTACTAAAAGGTCAAGAATGGAAGGATTTGCGGTAATACAAAAAAAAATCTTACAATTTTTCATTTTTTTTTTAGAAATTAGTTAATTTACCTTGAATTTTTCAAGGTCAACAATGAGTCCAACTTTTACTACTGGAAGAATTCGCCGAATGTATAACATTTTTGACTCGTCATCTAACAAAATGGCAAACTTTTTACGTCAAAAAATTCAAACTGGTGCAAATTTTGAACCTGAAATTGAACTCCGTCAAATTTTTACTCGATACNTTCAAACTGGTGCAAATTTTGAACCTGAAATTGAACTCCGTCAAATTTTTACTCGATACACCTTAGATGTCATTGCTTCAACAGCATTTGGACTTGATACACAAAATTTTGGTGATACCGAATCCGAATTTTGTCGAATGGTGAAACGACTTCAAGCCTCTTCAATTCCACGCATAATCAAAGTCGTCCTAGTTTTTCTATTTCCTAAAATTGCCGCCGCTTTGAAAATTCCCATTACAGATACAGTCTCCTCCAACTTTTTTGCAGAAGTAACTCGAGCGGCCATCAAACACCGGGAAGAAACTGGTGAAATTCGAGAAGATTTCTTACAATTGATGATTGATGCAAAAAATGAAGGTTTGAAAGATAGTGGCGACATGGAAGTTGACACAACGCAGGCGAATAGCGACAAAACGATGCTAACAGAGTCTCACGTTCTATCTCAGAGCCTATTGTTTTTCTTTGCTGGATTTGATACAATCGAAACTTTATTACTTTTTGCTTCATATGAATTAGCAATGCATCAAGATATTCAATCTAAGTTGTATTCTGAGTTGCGTCAAGCTTATGAGGCGAATAATTTCAAATTGGAATACGATTTAATCATGAAAATGGAATATTTGGACATGGTCATTAGCGAAGTGCTGCGCAAGTATCCACCAGGAATTCGAACTGAGCGTATTTCCTCCCGGGCTTATAAATTACCAAATACGGAGGTCATACTGGAAAAAGGCTCTGCAGTTATCGTTCCTGTTTATGCAATTCACCACGACGAAGGTGAAAAAAAAGTAGTAAATTGAATGTTTAGAAGCTTTAAACTTATTTTTTTTTAAATTCTAAAGAGTATTACGAAAATCCTGAACAATTCAATCCTGAACGGTTTTCACCGGAAGCCAAAGCAGCCCGGAATCCTTACGCGTATATGCCTTTCGGTAAGAAGTATCATGAAACTAAAATGTTTCGCCGAGGTACGCTCAACGTTGAGCGTATGGTCGCGGTCATAACTTTTCAACTTACGTAAAACTTTAGCACTTTCAACATTTTTAAAAAACTCTTTTTAATTTTAATCTAACACAATTCTGTAGATTAAGTACTCTGATTATTTGAAGTTTAATTAATAAAAAATTTGTTTTATTTTAATGCTTTAGGAGTCGGACCCAGAAACTGTATTGCCATGCGTTTTGCCTTGGCTGAAGGAAAGGCTGCAATTGCTCATCTATTTCTGAACTTCAAATTCGAGCCAGTGGCCAAAACACCAATTCCAATGAAATTTTCAAAAACGCAAGGAATGAAACCAGAAAAAGGAAATTTGTTTCTTTCAGTCAAACCACGCTGATACGGTATCGTTATTCAAATTGCATAAATTTTGAAATAGAATTGCTTCTTTTTAAAACTAAACTAAAGTCTAGTATCACCGTCCACATAAATAATTTTAAAAATAAAAAATTACTTTAGACCAAAGTTTGGCTCTTTTGGGGCGTTTCTAGCGAGTCTTGTGTTACTGGTCATTCCTGACGTACCAGGGGACGAATGCAAAATTGTGTCCACTGATGATCTGGAATTCACCAAGGATTGACCCCGTACTAGTTTAATTATCCGTTTCGTTAGTAAGCTCTTGAAGACGAGTTTGGACAAGTAGGTTAGTTTCGGTGACGAGTTGGGCGGTAGATTTAGACTTGACTTTCGTGTAATTAATCTCGTTATTTTGAAGTTTTACGCTGAACTCTTTCGTTTCGCTCTCGTTTGTAAGCAGCGGGATAGAAGATTGGTACAAGCTTTCTGCCTCAGTCCATTCGGATTCTGTCTGTGGCCATCCAGAATTTTTAAGTTGTGTAATATCGGCATTGACACAAGAAAATCCGAGCTCATTAGACAAAAATGCTAAGACTCGTGCTACTTTTAAGGGTGAAGGTATAGGAGTGAATCGCTTTGAGAGGTAAATACGCTGCGGAGACGTCGGTGTATGTGTGTTTCCTTAAAAATAAGAAGAATGTTATTATAAATAATAACAACTTATTCGAGCGAGGAGGTTGATTGTTCCTCCTAACCTCAGTTTGTCTTCAATTTCATCTTCCATTTTACAGTTTTTTTAAACTCTACAGTTGGACGTTCAACTGCTCTGCTGCTGGTTACAGGTCGGTCGGAATGTCCTGCAGAAACATCATTTAAAAGGAAGGCTTCAAAAAGGAAGAAAGTTTTTGGGAAAGTGTTATTTGTAGGTTTCCAGGGAAAGGCAAAGGATTTCACCTTTTGCTGTAATATAATGGCTAGTCGAAACGTATTTAAACGTTTCGCCCAACTTTTGATATCGTCACGATTGAGTTGCCTTCCATTCAAACTGTCGGAATTTAAGTGTAAAGTAATATTTGACATTTCTATTAAAAAAAATTTAAGTAACAAAGTTACAATATAAAATTTTGAAAAAAATTGGTTTGGTCAAAAATCAGTTGCACTTCCATATAAGAATTCGTACAAAGTAATAATTCAAAAATATTTAATTTTTTTTCTAAATTTTTGATACAGTAATTGCAGGTGCCCAGCACTAGTAATGAAACGTGTGAAAATTGAAACTTTTCATGTAACCACGAATGTTTTGAATTTTTCGTTTTTTTCGTTTTTTTGCAACAGTTGAGGAGGTGAGCTTGGGTAGTAAACATTGATCCAGATCCAACAGCTGACGACGTAGATCTTCTTCCAGAACCCGGATGTAACTGGAAACGTCAAACAATTTACAGGTAAGTGGGACAAGGACTCGAGTAGTGTTCAACTGAAGATGACACCGACTTTACAAGCATTGGTTTTGTTTTGAAAACAAATTGATCGGTCCGATGTGAGTTACCGGGGTGTGGGTTAAAAAACAACCTGTCATTTTTTTGGAAACTCTTTAGGTTAGGTTAACTTAGAAAAGGGTTTGGGTTTAGAAAAATGACAAGATTTTTTACCCACGCTCCGGTAATTCATATCTGGTCAATAATAATTGATCTGTAAGTGGTTGTTTGTTTATTTTGATTGACTAAATTGTAATTTTTTTTATTGTTGCAGAATTTGAAATAACACTTTCCTAGCAATTTTGCAATTTGGTGGGATATAGTAAACGAGCATAAACTGTAACTTGTGATTATACGAAACATTTGAAATTGGAAACATGAACGCAGAAAATGCTGATTCGCCACGATTCCATCAACAGCGAACGTCATTCGCACGTTCGGTTTGTGAACATGACCTGGAGACGAGTCGATGTGGTTTGGTTAAACTACGAAGGTGTTCAAGTCAAATACAGGGTAAGGATTCTCCTTAAACTTGTGACCTACCTAATTGTAAATACGCATACTTACTTCTATTACATTTTAAAGCTGAATTTAATTTACACATATCACTCTAGTCGTAGGCACAATAATTGGTTTTCTTACAATTTTACGCTTTTCAGACTCTTAACCCTCGAGAATATTTTGACGTAACGTCCTTCGTAACACATCCCTGGATATTTCTTGACGCTGAGACTCATATCAAGTTGGTGGTTAGTAACAAAGAAGTTTATGACATACCTGAGGTATTTAATTTAGGTATTCAACACCGAAAAAGCGATATTGTCTGGTAACCTTTTTCTCTTTTTATTTCCAGCCAGTGTTCGCACGAGGTCGTGGAGGACTTCCAGTACCTACCAGGGCTTGTGTCCGTATAATGCTTCCGGTTTACTCCCTTCGTGATATGTGCCTTCCAGTTAGTTCAAAAGTGTTTAAAGAACCCCGACGATGCTTTCGCCTTGGACATTCCAAGATTTCTTCAAAGGGATTTGTTCGAGCGCTGTTCTAGTACGCAACGGTCGAACGCTGCCGCAGCCCTTTTTCCTTAAAAACAATTTTGGTGATATTGTGTAAAAAAAACAAGTTGTTGAAGGTACAAGTTCCAAGTTTATGTCAGTTTTTACTACTTTTCAGATGACGACTATTAACTCGAAAGATTCCCCTTATTTTTACTACTTAACGTTTAGCAGTAGAGATCTGAAAAGGGATTGTCCTAAGTTCATGGTGATTTTTTGTGCTTCATTCTTATAATGTTAAAAATAATGCTCTACTTTAAGTGCTGGAAATCTAACACCTTATGGTATTAGTCAATGCTCTACCTTTAAAAGAGTTCTTAATTTTTATCCCTAAGTTGTCATTTTTTGTTTCTATACTGTACGGCTTTACCAAAGCTAAATTTGAATTATTCTGTCTTAGATTACTTCAATTGAGATATATTACATTTTAAAGTTTAGTTCTCTGAATTGCTGGGTTCATCATCATCTTCAGCGCCGCTACTGCTACTTATTCCAAATTCCCCATCTCTAAACTTTGTGTTAAGAACTGGAAAATGATTCCTAGTGAGTTCCTCAAGTAACTGGAATTCTTCACTATTTTCATCAATCACGTAAGGATCACATTCAACCTTGTCATACTGAGTCACAAGAGGTACGTCGGTCATTAACGGTGCAGTGTATTCGGTAAACTCGGCGTAGGTATTTAGTTCCTCAATTTCTACTTGAAAGTTTTCATTAATAATTTCTGGTGGTAATTTCCAGATGTTGACGTACCCTTCGGAATCTGTAATTGCCAGTAAACTAAACCTAAATGGAACGAAGGTTATCGAAAATTAATGCTACTTTTAGAAAGTTCATTGTAACAACTCGCTTGGTTTCTGTTTGACTTACTCATTTTTGTTCCAATCAATGGAGCGCAACGATACTTCGTGATCAAGTGTCAGTGTTTCCACTCGCTCGTGTAGTGTCAAGTCGTAAATAAGCACTTGTTTATCATTAATCACGCCAAATACCATGGGACGAATTGACCATCCAACATCGAATGTTCCTCTAGTTGGTAAATAAGTTTTCAAAATGTCTTCTCCTGTGTTCTAAAAGTGAAACATTTAGAACGTTAGGTGTTAAACAGATTCGTTAGCGTTTCCGAAATACCGTAAATTTTCGCGTAGTATATGCCTCCATTAGTAAATGAAAAAGTTACGCGGATCCAGAGTGTTCCGTTCCATTCACGAAAAATTAAGTGATTGCTCCTCCTACAATAAAGTTTTTAACTAATCAGCGCGTTAATTTTCGACGGAACATTTTGGATCCAGCGTTACGCTACTTAAAATTTACGGCAAGGTTTTTTGAAGTAAAAAGTGTAGTTCTTACGAATTTGGTATTTCGTATGAAGAGGTTACCAAATTGAGTACCGTAAACGTACAAATAGGGGTTGTAAGGATTGCAAGCTATGCATCGAATGTAATCAATTTCCTGTTTGATAAAGATTGGTTCTGGATCAAAGATGTCAGACACGGAACTTCTTGGATTACAAAGTTCATCTTCGTCTGAAAAAAATGGGTGGAAATTGTGTTGTAAAAAATATTGCTCTGGCGTTTTTTTTTCAATACAATGGTTTTGTTTTGTTAAATTACAATTTGTTCGTACTGTATTTGATAGTGCTGAGTAAATTTCCAGTGAAGAGGTAACTCCCATAAGTGGAACAGACAAATTTGGTTGGATCTGTCTTGAACGAATCCCAAGTCTGGATACCAATTTCTTTGATATACATAAAATTGCTCATATTTTGTTTCTTATAGGAATTTGGAATATCACGCGTAAGAATAGCATAGCGTCGTTCCAATGTTAGTCTTCCGGATTTATCCACTGACCAAAGTACCATGTACCCATCCAGCGACGTAGTAACAAGCATGTAAGGAGTTGAATTTTGATTTTTTCTTGAAAGTGTTT
Source organism: Rambutanura hunanensis (assembly GCA_019776465.1). Classification (NCBI taxonomy): domain Eukaryota; kingdom Metazoa; phylum Arthropoda; class Collembola; order Poduromorpha; family Neanuridae; genus Rambutanura; species Rambutanura hunanensis. Next base: position 6,041 of record JABASK010000525.1, on the reverse strand, counting down.
TCAAATCTTCTAGATTTAAGTGTAACCATTGAATAGCAGTTACGTTCATGGCATGAGCTGAACTGTTTGTATTTACAAAAATACTTCCTTGTTTGAACTCGAATTTTTCCGAATCGTCAAGTTTCTCAAAATCTAAGGCAACGTACGTGACATTTTGATGAACAGAATTTTAGCTACATTTCATTTAATATTTTGTTTAACTTTTTGTTCAAATTACGTTCAGGATTTAAAATGTCATAGATGGGTTGTTCCTCGTCACCATTCAAGTTCATTACGCCAACTTCACCCGACTGAAATCCAAAAGCCAACAAATTCCCATGTTTTGGATGAAACTGGACAGAAGTGATACAACCATCAAATCGTATCTCATGTAAAGCTCCTTGTTTCAGTAGGGATCCAACCAAGGCCCAGATGGTCAACGGTAATTGAATGATGACGACAGAAACCAAAATGATGAAAAACTCCATGACCTACAGCTACTTGTCGTCCAGTTGGACTCCAGGAAACGCATAGGGCTTCGATAGGATCCTGAATACAAAGTAAATAAAAATTGTTTTATAGTAAAATGTTTTGTTTTAAAATGAATTGTAAAAGGATTTTTTTTTTAAGTTTACCCCTTCTGGCAAATTTTTCGTACGTAGACGATGAACCAAAGTGGACGACATCGTTCTAAGTCGCTCAAACTTGTCCTCTCTTTCTTGAGGTAAGGATCTTTTTTCGTAAAATTGGTCCTTGTTCCGTTTTGGTACATCCCGTGGGACTTCAATATTTGTTCTGACTTCCGAAATCATCTTTTCACCAATTTTAGATATGAAGGCGAATAGTGATGGCGGATAGGGCTTGCCTAGTAAAGTTCGCCCAATGGTTGACTCTACTTCTGGCTCGTATTCGAACTCTGTTTGAACCTTGAAAAATTTACAAGTTTGTAAATTCTGCAAATTCTAAAAAACTCTGAAAATATGATTTCATTTAGACGAAATTTAGACGACACCTTAACATCGACTGCGTCAACTCCTCCAAGATTTACATCCCGTGTCTCCATTTTCATCGTTTGCACTTCCATATCGCGACATGGTTTTTTGCTACAAAGAAGTTTACGAAAAAGATTCAGTGAAAAGCGGATGAGTTTAAAGTGATCGTTAGTTTCAAACGTTTAGTTGATACGGAAATCGATCAATTAGTAATGTGATGAACGGTTCAGGCTTACGGTGGTTTTTGTGAAGAAAATCCATAAACTTCTGAATGCGTATCGACCCAGTGATTTGTTTCCCATGTCAACAAATCTTCCAGGAATATTTCAGTCTCCCCTAATACCCCTACTTTGGTTTTTCCAGCGTTTAGATTGGCCACTGGAGTAGACGGAACACTTCTTGAAGCTAGAAAAGTTCTAGTTTCCGGTCTTGCAGAAACGACCCTTCCAATATTTCTCCAAATTTCTTTTCTAGCTTCTTCTTCTCTAGTATTTGGTTGAGTATTGTCAGATTTAGAAAGATTTGGAACAAATTTTGCTTTACCGTCTGTACCACCTTCCATTCTAAAATACTAAACCAACTTACTTCTATTTTTTTATTTTATAATTTGAATCAAATCAAGTGAATTGATGTTTTGAGTTTAGTTATTTTTTAACTTGGAAAAGAAGCGTTGTCATAGTAACCGTGGCAAAACAAATTCTGTGCATAAGTAGAATTTCACAACAAAAGACATTTTGTTAAAGAATGCAAGAATTTTAAGTTTTTTTTATTTTGTAAAAAAAAATATAAACAAAAATAATGCATTTTTTTCCATTTGTGTCATTTTTCTCTAATACTTTCGTTGATTTGTATCAAATGTTTACAGAAATTTGTAGTAAATTTGTAATGCTCTTTCTTCCGAGTGACAGGCGACTTTCACCTTTATTTTTTGAAATTTCCACTTCACTAAAAGATGGAGCCAAAAGTTCGATTTCTTTCTCTGCAGCATTTTTTTTCAAAAATTGAAATCACTCTTAAATTTTTAATTGATCATCACCCAAAGTTATATTTTATTCAACCAAATTAATTACAATTTCATAATTCTGCCATCGCCGCTTATATGCTTTATAGAAACCAAACACATTTTATTAACCTTCCTTACCTTTAGCTCAAATGTTTAACTTTAATACAATTTTGTGAAAGTCGCAAAGGCGTACAAGTTCTAGCAAAAAAAAAACTTACGCTTTTGCAATTTGGAAGTAAATGACAGGTGACATGAAAAGCCTTATGGACGTCGTACGTTTATAGTGGCGACATAAGGTGACTTTTTTTTTCGATTTCCTAATGGAAATCCCTTAAAAAGATGGAAAATATATGAGAATGTCGATCTCTTGATCTCACTTGACTTAATGTCGCCTAATGCTTTCCCTCCTTTCACTTATCATTTCCTATCATTACAAAGACATGAATTCCATTTCAGGCGCCTAAAAAGCATTTCCACTGTCTTTCCCGTCAATTCCACATTCACCACCAAAGTCAATTTTGTCTACGACCTCTTCAACTCACTTTCTCTTGGGCTTTAAACACTTTCCTGCGAATCTGATGGAAAAACCTGAGAAAGCTTTTTGAGTTGTGAAAATCTTCCATCTGGTTCTCGTTTTTTTTTTCTTCGAAAAAAAAAAGTATTGCTAAAGCTTTCTTATCAATACCTCAAGTATCAATTCCTCCAAAAGTCTTTCACTACTAAAACGGTATTACCTCTAAAGTCTCGAATACTGAAAACTTAAAAAAACTGCGTCCAACCACAAAACTACCAGATCAGAGCAAATTTTTTAACATTTTTGAGAAATAGTTTGTTAGAAATTTAAAAAAATCTAAAAAAAAAAATATCTATTTATCAACGAAATAACGTACATCTTTGTCTCTTCATCCAAAACCCAAATTGTCGCCAAGGTTTTAAGCATTTTTGAGTTAGTTTTTGTCGGTAGCTAGTTGGAGGTAATGGTTTTTGTAGGTCGAAACTGTTTAGATTTTAGTTGATTCGGTAGCTAACTTACTACTGGTCGATAAAAAATCCTTTACTTTTATTCTATTTTCTAAAAGCCAAGCCTAATACGTTTCTGATTCCTCAATTTTCAGGCAACTGCTTTGATTTTTTGTGAATTTGGACAAAGTTGAATCAAAGTTTTGTTAGGTAAGACATTAAACCTGATTTTATGGGCGATCTTGTTGTGATTTTTTCGAGGTAGGAAATCCTCTGTACTTTTAGAAATGAGCCCTTTTTTTTAGAAAATAGGTCTACTTACGCATGTCTTTTAGTTTGGCTAGCCTAAAAACCTTGTCGTGTCGCATTACTGACTGTGTTGTAAATAAGGGAATTGGTTTTAGTTGGAATAATAGGGACATAAACTGTCTCTAGAGAAATAAAGTGTAGCCATAAAATTCTAGACTAGTCAACTATAAGATATAAGTACTAAAAAGCGTGAGGGAACAATAGAAAAAAGAAAACGGGTAAAAGTGTATTTTAGACTTCGTAAATGTGGCTCATTTGCAAAAGGCTTCTTTCCCACTTTCACTTTTCACGCCCTGTCTTCCAAAAAGACTTTACAATTGTGAAGTTTTATCGTGCTAAGTCCGTTCCATTAGGATTAGGAACTTTATAGGAGAAGTTCTAGGGTTCTAGACGAACGCTAGAAGAGAAATGACATAAAAAAGTGTTTATTATTTTTTTTACAGGAAAAATGAAAGAATGAAACAGAACCTTTTTGTTCTTACAAGACATATTATGACCTAAAAAAGAGTTACGATTCCCAAAAAGAACAACCCTACTTAACAGTAGTACTTAAATATAGTTTGTATTTTTGGAGGAATTAACAGTTTGGAGGCAATGCCTTTTTGTCATTAGTAGCTCACTTGAGCGTTACTTTGTCGGTTTGCCTTGACCCTGACCTACATTGACCAAAAAGAACCTTCAACTTTTTTGGGGGGAACCTTTTTTTTTCTTTTTCATCTTCAAAAAATCGATCAAGGTAAAGCACATTTTTAAGTAAACAAGCCACGAAAAAAGAAAAAAAAAGGAATCTCTTTGGCTTTTGAAAAGATTCAATTTGAGATTCAGTCCCATTCATCTGTTTGACTTTGTTCAGGACGCTGGTTGAATTCAAAAGAAAGAATGGCGGTTGTTAAAAAAATAAGAAAAGTTTGCACATTGCTTTACTTTCTATTTATGCTAGGCTTGTTGCAAACTGTCGAGGCGTTGGAATTGGAACCGACTCGAAAAATAGAAAAAGTAAGCTCCCTTACTTATGCCAAAAATGTGATGGTAGAAGTTGTCTCAAATAAATCTTAATACTTTTTTTTCGTAACAATATTTTTCTTTTTAGATTCCACTGAATACTGCAAGGTCCTTGAGAATTTTACAAGAGATTCATACCGATTTGCACCATTTCTTGAATCAGAGGCAATTGCGAACTTTGGAAGATTACACGGTAAGAGATTTTAGTTTGTTAATTCTGTAAAACAACAAAATCCAAAATTTCCAAATTCCTATTTAATTTTTTTTGATTAAAAAACAATTTTTAATTTATTTTTGTACTTCAAATCATAGACATGCAAGGCTGAGCACGCAAGTGACACAAGCCTGGACAAGGTTTCTTCCTGTTTGCAACTACTTTTCGGGGGTACAACAACTCAAACTCAGACTGCAACTGATCCAGTCCAGCAACGTCAGCAACTAAATCAACTGGCTTCGCTCAACACTTTTGGAAATGGACAGCAGGGTTATTCTCAGTACCAAGGTCAACAACAACCCCTCCAACAAGGTCAACAACAACTGCAATCGCTTTACCAAGGTCAAACTCAAGGTCAAAACCAATATCAGCAGTATTACCCACAACAGGGTCAAAACTGGTTGTATCAACAAGGTCAAAATCCTTACAATTACGATCCATACTATACTGCCCAACAAAATTCACAAGATTATTTCGGTTCATATCCGTCAGAAAATTACTACGGAGGAGGACAGTATCAAAACTCCAATCCTTACTTCCAGCAACAAGGTCAACAATCCACTTACTTGACTCAACTGATGAATCGGTTTGGAATCGGTCAACGTCAACAAACCGGTACAGCCCTGGGTACGGGTACGGGATATGCAACGAAACGATCAGAATTAGTCGGAGCAAGTGGTGTTTACCTTCAGTCGACTAAACCTTTCATACTTTGAATTTTTTCGAAAACAATGAATGTCAAGCATTAGGAGTTGAAAAGATTCTAAAATTTTCAAAAGACCTGAATCCGTTAGGCAATAAAAGTTTTGAGTGCATTTGTTGAAATTAGCTCGGAATCTAGTTTCCTCGAGGGCTATTAGGCCTTAAGTGAATATTACTACGAAAAAGATAGAATAGGCCGTCATTCGAACTTTATTTTAGAAAGAAAATAGTTAATTCAAAATTTTAGGTTAGTTTTTTTACTGGGACAGAAGTTTCACATAAAAAATTACAAAAATGTTCAGAACTTTTGCCACAAAACTTAATTTTGCGTTGATAAGTGTACTGATTCTGATACAATTTGATCAAACTGTTGCAGTCGTGGTAAGGAGCTTAAAGCTAAAAATTCATCTCATTTTAAAAACGTAGAAATTTTGAAAAACAACTTCAGATATTTACAATTATGATTTATTTTATTTTATTTTTTTTTGCATAACGGTTTTTTAGTGTTACAAAACTGGACTGGTGGAATGCAATCGGGCATTAGGAATTATCGCTGGTTGTCCTCTTGGAAAACTTTGTTCAATTGCACATTGTTGTGAAAGCATGTATAAAAAAAACGAAAAACGTCAAAATTTGTCACATCGGTTATAAATTGATTAATTATAAAAAAAAATTATTGTTGATTAATTCAGTACAAATACCGTCTGGTTGAAAAGTGATCGTGAAGCCACTGAAGACAACACACCACCTTCAAAAAAACTGAAGTTTTGAGAATTAGAAATTCGATTAACGTCGTCAGTCTATTCTGAGAGGTTAACGACCTGCAACGAAAACGCATATTATATTTCTTCTTTTTAACTAACGTAAACTCAAATTCTTG
>JABASK010000524.1:0-13928 GCA_019776465.1 Rambutanura hunanensis | reverse complement strand
AAGTCATTGTCATTCGAAGTCTTTGCTATTCGAAGTCTTTGCTATTCGAAGTCTTTGCTATTCGAAGTCATTGCTATTCGAAGTCATTGCATTCGAAGTAAATGTTTCGAACTCATTGTATTCGAAGTGAATGTTTTCGAAATAGAGACATGAAACCGATTCTATTCCCGAAGAATTGAAACCCAGTTGGGTAGAATACCCGAAAAAGTTCAAATAAGCATCAATAGTCGAGAAGGCTGCTGGACTTTGAACAAATAGATTTCCAAGTGTCTGTCAACAAAAAGAAAAGAGATGGTTGGCATGAATAGGGGCCCTCCGTGAAAAACACAGGTCACCATCAATCCCTGTCGAAAAGATAAGACCCCGAATCCGGGGAAAAGTTCTTCCAAGATCATCTTTTACCTTACCTTAATTACCATTTGAGACAGTTTCTCCGTTTTCCCAAGCTAAACGCTTCACTTCACAAACTAACCCCCGCTGGTAACAAAAAAAGAAAGGAGATGCTTCTTTCTTAAATTAGGTCAAGGTCAACTAGAACCAGTACCGTGACATTCACCCGGAAATGAGGACGGGCGCGTTAAAGTTTTTCTCTTGTTATTTAACTTCTGATTACTTTTCACACAAGTTACTTACCTGCCTACCCGGTGAACTTTAGATTTTTGATATTGAATTCAACCCGCCTTAATGTTAAGGGTAGGTTAGGCCAATTTACTAAACTTTGACTTTTATTCTTTGAGATTTCTTGGAATAGTTTCTTTGCATGCTCCATTTATTTTTGATGTGATCTCAATTGCTGTGAAGGGCTTCCCGCTCCCGTATTCCGTTTTTTCAACTCCGATTTTTTCTTCGGTAGGAAGAAAATCTCCCGTTTTCAAACGCGTGTCACGAAACAGATTGAGAAAGTGGATTTTTCGGGGTTTTTTTCTCCCGCCTTAACTTTTTTTTTTACCTCTACCTTCTCCGAAAAATAAAGTGAAAAGTAGTAGGTTTCGAATTGGTTATAAGGAAAGATCAATTAAAGTTTCGTATTCTTAGAAAATACGCGCCACGGCGCGTGGAGCATGAAGCTCGGGAAAAAATCGAGCGTAAGAAAAAAAAATTCTAAATTTATTTTTAGTTATTTTTTGTGTAATACCATCTATTGCTCACTACGTTTTCGAAAAAAGTAGAGCTCGATTTTGTCCTTCAGAATTTTTTTTTTTAAAAAGAAAAAGTTTTTTTTTTAAAAAAAGAAAGCAAGTTTTCTCAAGTTTTTTTTTGCTCAAGTGCTAATTGGTGCTTCTCTCCCAGAATTACTAAAAAGGGCCTCAATTCCATGGTGCTTTACCGTAATTCAATTGTCAATTTGTAACCCAAGTGCAAAATAGATTTTTTTTTGCAAAAAATAAAAAGAATACACTGACAAACTAGGAAATAAATTTGGCATAAATTTATTGCGAAACTTTTATACAAATTTGATGTTTGTTCACATTTGAGTGATTTTCCTTGTAGTCAGTCTCTCTTCACTACTTTTTAGTTCTGCCAAGATGAAAGCAAGTTAAGCATGTGAGGAGCTTTATGCATTTCATTGACTTCTTTTTTAAAATTCGCGACTTTTCTTCTAACCTCATTTTAATTTTTGAAAAATTTTTATAAAAAAAAAGTTTACATTCAAATTTTTTTTTTACAAAAATGCTATACGTCTGCTATACGTCTGCTTTTGTCCTGATTTTCCTCACTTTCACAAAATTTGAATTGGTAATCAACAGCAGAGCAGAGGAAAAGTTCAAAAAAATTCTTTTTTCTTCTAAATTTTCAACTTGTTCTCTTCATCTAACAATAAAGATGAACTAGACAAGGGGCGCCTTAGGGGTTTTCAAAAAGAAAAAATAAATAAATAACTGAATTTCATTTTTTCTAAAAAAAAATTTTTTTTAGCGCTACCAATTTTGGTTACCCTTACATTTGACGCCTCTCATTTTCTAAATACTCAAACGTTGTTTTTCACACATCTGGTATTTTTTATTCAAATCTCCGAATGTTTTATACACAAAGATCTAAATCTAGACTAGATTTTAGTTTTTTCTAAAGCAAATCTTCCCACTCTAGTCCTAATTTTAGGTTGCCCTCTGAACCTTCCGTCCACTGTGTGACATTACTTCATTTCAAACTTGACTCTTCTGGTCCTAAAATTTGTAATCTTCCTCAGATCAAAAGATCAGAGTGAGATTTCCCGCCCAGATTAATTACATTATCCTCCACCTGCCCACTCTTCATCTAACGTAAAGTATAACCAAAAAATTAGGTTTGGGAAAAAAAAATTTTTTTATTACTTTTGGCAACTGTCAAAATTGAAGAAAAAAAAAGATTGAGATCATAAGCGACAGACTGACGACGTTGGTAGGCACACGTCAAAAAAAGTACGCTGAACAGTAAAGTGTACAAAAAAATTAGAACAAGACAGTAGTTTTTATGCCTTTAGCAGCCGAGACGCGAAATGAGAACAGGCAGATGGACCCTATTAACTTTTTGGCACGGTAAAAATGAAAAGATCAAAAGAGAAAGTTTTGTCAGTTTGGGGCAAAGTGAGATTTTTATGATTGGTATACGATCTCCTAGCTTTCTCTCCTTATTAACTCGTATGATCCAGCCTTTTGCTCTTTTTTTTACTGGTAGAACCTACAAGTCTTTTTTTTTATTAATTACAATTATGATCAAGAACAGTTGCATCAAAGGTTAAAGGTCAACAAAAGTAGGGCAGGCTACCTGAAAGAAACCAGAGAAAGCAAAAGAGAAAAGATCAAATAACTTCAAACAGTTTTGAAATTTGGTAAACAGTTTTTTAGAAGAAAAAAAAATAAAAGAATTGTTTCATTTCAGTTTTACCTAAAAACTGAAAAAAAAAATGTAACTTACTATACGGACTATAACGCATAGCGTACACCGTAGGCAACTTGGAGATGATTAGGAGTAGATAAGTCCTAAGGATCCTAAGGCGTTGACGGTGCCTGCGTTGAACAAGAGAGGATGACATGTCACGAAATTGACAGGGACATGACAACGAGTCGGGGTGACTGGTGTCACTTCAACTAGAATCTATAACTCGTTATCCACAATTCACATCCTTGGCTGTCGAAACCCACTCTGTATTTTGTCTATGTAGTAGTTTATACCAGGTGCGTGAAATTTATTTTCTCAAAAAAATGTAAAATTTTACATTTTTTTAAAAAAAAAAACTTATTTTTGTTTTTTGAAAACTGTTTTTTGTGCTTACATTTGCTTACATTTCCGATCATTGCGAAAATATTGGTTGTATGCAATTAGTTTCACATTTTTTCCTTTATCTTTTGCAATAAATAGATTTTCAGCGTCTTTTCTCCAAATTCCGTTAAACCTCTCATTTTCAATTTTCCTTTTTCTTTTCATCAAAGCTTTCTTTTTTTAATTTCGGGATGACAAAATTCGGATAAAAACCCGGTTTTCTAATCTACCTTTTTTTTTTATCTTCGAACGCTATTCCCGGGATCTGCATCTCCATTCTATAAAAACCACGATGAGGAACCCACAAGATATTGCCTTCACTTTCTCCGCTCTGTCTCCCGCTGGGCATTGGAATCGTGGACTTTCACCGCCTTGCTTCTTTTACGTTGTCACGTTAGTCCTCCAGGACCAAAAAATACTGCTGGACATTTTCACAGAATGTCTCTGTAATTTTGGTCTCTCGTGTGGGCGTGTCACTAATGGTTTCCATGGTCTCATTATCCACCTTCTCGACGAACTGATACCCACCAGATGTAATTCATGAACATAAATAGAACCACAATCCATTCCTTAATGACAACCAACAACCTAATCCTACCGTTGCCTATAGCAACGGGGGGTAGTAATGACGTTATACCTAGAAACGGTTTTCTTAATGAGACTGTTCAACCAGCCTTAAGATCCAAGCGTTATAGCGTGGATCAAATTTTGATAATAAGGACGCAGAGGTAATTTTTGCAAAGAAAAATACTGAGAAAGTTGATCCTTCCCCTTTTCCCTTCGTCTTACTTAAGTTACGTCAGAAATTTAGACCCAATAACGTAAATTTTAAAGCAAAAAGCGTGAATTTTCTAGTAAACGTGCAAATTTTGGACTCATTCTTGTGAATAGCGCAGCTCTAAGGTGCAAATTTTATGAATTAATAAAAGTTTTAAAAGGTAGCGTGTATTTCCTACCACCTTACCCTCTCCCACGTTGACCTTCATTAAAAACTTTAACAATTTTGGCCCATTGACAAAATTACTTTTAGAAGCACCAGCACCTCGTTGCTTTTTCCCTCGAGTCATTCTCTGTTACGACCAGCGAAAGTGTCTTGTTTGTTTTTCTATACCGTAAGCCCCGAAATACCCGCTTTGTAAAAACTCACTCCGGGTCCGAATCTGATTTTTGCTAACATTTCTCTGAAAATTTATGGTAGTAAATTTTGCATGTTACTCCTCCTCTAGCATGCGTTACTACATTTTTCTTTGCACCAAGGACAAAAGTAAATGAAAGTTACGGCATTGCACAACAAGGAATGGAGAAATGGTTGAATAATAGCTTTCTCTCCTAACGTCCTAAAGGTTGGCTCAGGTGTTGACTAAGATTTTAATTAAACCCAGAGTATCCATCTCTTGGAGTTTTCGGAATGACATTTCCCGGGAGAAAAGCAAAATTAACGTCTTTTCTTCACTCTTTTGCGAAATTTCCATTTTCGCAAAAACTAAAACTATTCCGAGGCTCAACAATGAAAAAACCGGGGGGGGGGGAACACTCCACGTTGAACAGCTTTTAATAGAAAAACGGGTTGGAGTAATCGGATTCGGATTATTTAAAAAACCGTCTTTTTTTTAAAAAAGAAAACAGGAAGAAAGTTTTTGTTGACAGGTCTTGAATAATGGGGCGTAAAACGTAAGGCCTTTAGAACGCCAGTACACAAAAGTGAAACTGACAGGTTATTTTCAAAATGTGACAACGAACTCACTTTCTTCTTTAAGCCCTTCTTTGTCTAAAAAAAAAGAAAACTTCTAGTTATTCAAATTTTTATGAAAAAAAAAGCTGTCAAAGTAAGAAAAAAAAAGTAAATGAGCCGATTTTCAATTTTGTCGAGGATTTTTTTTCCTCGACTGATTTTTGTAAACTCTTACTTTATTTTTTTTAGTTCAAACAATTTTTCAAAAGGAAATATTTAATAAGCTTTCACTTTTACATGCCAGGTGGAAAGTATTAGTCAATTTTAACGACAAAGAATACATTTCTACTTCTACAAAAAGAATTGTAATACATTTCTTTTTAATTATTTTTATTGTTTTTTTTTTTTTGATTTTATTAATTTTTTTTTTTATAATTTCAATTAGTACACTAAAACATTCGACTTTCTGTTGGAAAGAAAGCTTTCTTCCCTCCTGTTCAATTTCGTAAGCAATTAGGTTCAATTTAAAAAATTATTGACTTTTTTTAGAGAAAAAAGTTTCCTTTAGTAAAAGTTAGGAAATCCTAAATCCTAATTAATTCCTAATATGCTTTTGATCCTAAATCCTTCCAAATCCTTAGAAAATTGACTTTCCGAAAACCCTTAGCTTTTAACCTTTTAAATTATTTTCATTTTAAAATTTCAACATGATGAGAAACTATAGGGTTCATTGACCTTAAGCTTAATCCTTTAAATAACCCTTTTCCTCTTGATCGATAGTCTAAAACTAGGTAATAGTCTAAAAACATGAGGTTATTTTATGGTTAAGATTAGGTTAGGATGAAGTTAGGATTTTGAACTTTGAATCCTCGCCTGATTTGTGCCAAGAGGAAACTGAAGGAAATCGAATTATCGAAAAAGTTATCCGTTCGTAGAAAAAAGTTTTAACTTCCGCCTTTCCACTTGATTTTTAGATTTTCTCACTTTTTTTTTTTTGAAAAAGTGCACTTTTTGAACTTTTTTATTTTCTTTTAGTTTTTTACCAAAGTTGTACCTCCTCCTCCCCAATTCCCTACCTTCTAAGTTTCAAATTTCGTTAATTAGTGAAAATTTTGACTAGAAATTTTAGCCTTCTAATTTTCGTATCGAAAATGAGCTTTACTTAAGTTCAAAGTACCTGCCTAACTTTTCAGAGGTTTTTAGTTAAAAAGTAGCAAAGGTTTTTCGAAAGTTAAACAACAACGAGCCAAAAAAATCGTAATAAAAAACTTTTCCCCACGAAAAAAATAGTCCCAAACGGGATTTTAAACTTTTTTGTTGACCGCCATCATGATTTTTCCCTGTTTGGAAACTTTTAGTTTATACGCTTTTTTTTAAGTTTTAAATTTTTTGTCTTTGAATTTTTTTTTATTTCATCATAAAAAAGTTCTTTTGAAAAACAACTAAAATTTATCGGTTGTTGCACACAATTATTATCAAAATCGCAACATGTATTTTCACATTATTCAACATTTTTAAAATAAAATCACACCTTTTCTTATCACTTAATGAAAAAGTTAAACTTCGTTGATCTTGTCAATTTTTAAATTATTCTTTTTTAATTTTTTCAGGTAACGTCTTTGTAATCGCTGCCATTTGGATGGAACGTAACCTTCACTCTTCAGTGGCCAACTACCTCATTTTAAGCCTAGCCGTGGCCGACTTGATGGTCGCTTGTCTCGTCATGCCTCTTGGAGCCTACCAAGAAGTTACGTCCAAGTGGCTACTGGGTTCGACCCTGTGTGACATGTGGACATCGAGTGACGTCCTAGCCTGTGAGTTACCCGGAAATTAATTCAAATTTAAGATTTAGAGATTAAGCATAGAAACGGGTGGGGGTTGATTAACATGATCCCACCCCCGTCCATGTCCACATTTATTTTACTTGGAGAAAGGTCGTAATTCTTTAAATTTTCATAAAATGAAACTTCCGCAACGAACAAAACTTAATTTAGATTAACGTAAGACCTTATCTACTCCTAAATTAGGCTTATGGTTAGGTTAGATTAGGTAAACGTGGTGATTTTGTTGTTGGGAGAAAGGAGGAGGGATTTGATTATGATTTGAATTTAATGATGAATTAATGACGAATTGCGACTTTTAACCTTAAGGCTTGGAAATTAATGTTCGTTTAGTTAAACCGAGGCTCAGCACGCGACGAGCGGAAAGAGAAATAAACATTCTGAAAAGTAAGGACAGGCTTGATCTGAGATTTAATAATCCATCAATTTCACCCAAACTTTCCCTCCTCCTAACCTAACCTAACCAAAAACTAACCATAAACAACCGAATCCTAGCTCAACGTAACGTAATCTAACCTAACCTTAATCAAGTGTCTCTTACCTTAACCTAACCTAACCTAAAAACAGGCAACAAAACCTTTAACTTTAACCAATATGAAAATATGTAGAATTTTCAAATTTTTCATTATTTAAAATTTGAAAAAATAAACCTAAATTATATTATTAGGTAAATTAGGTTATTAGGTAAATTAGGTTATTAGGTTATCTAACTCAATTTACTCCAAGTATCAAGTTAAAGAGAAAAGCTTAGTTAGAAATAATCGTTTCCATTTTTTAGCAATTTTCACTATGATCTTTCATCTTTTTTCTTTTTTGTATTCAAAAAATTTGTTCTTTGTTCTAAAATCTCTTCGTCGTCGCGCATAAGCTTTTGGGGGAAATTACCTTTTCTTCGTTTTATTTGAAAATGAGACCTTTTTCAAAGAACTTTTAGAACAAAAAAAAGAGGCTTTCTCTCCTTGTTAGTTCGAGATTTGAGACAACGAGAAGAAAAAAATCAAAAAGAAAAATCCGATTACTTTGTGTAATGATTCTTTTGTCTTTTCAGGCACTGCCTCCATTCTTCATCTCGTTGCCATTGCCCTCGACAGGTAAAACACGCTGACACTAATTATACTACAGACGAAAAAAAAACCCACCCAGTTCATTCCAATTTGCGAAATCCGATTTTGCCAACTTTTGTTTCTTACGCAAACATAAAGAAACCCTTTGAAATTCGCAAACAACTTACTTCTTTCAGTAACAAAGTTACCCACAAAAGAAAACAAAGTCTTAAGTGCCACTAAGTTCCCACTTCCCACCAATTTAGGTGAACAACCTACTAATTAGCACTGTTGAAAGCTTGGGTGATAATTAGCGAAAACAGAGGAAAGAAATCTAGGTAGTTTGTTTTTAGGTTAGGATTAGGTAAAGATTAGGTTAAGACGTTAGGTTAGTTGGAGAAAGATTTAAGACTTTTCCCAAGCTTTTATTGAATTTTCTGGAAGGAATCAATCAATTCCTCATTAGGAGCTTCACCACTTGAGCCTTTCAAGGAAACGAATAGAAAAGTCTCTTTGTACCAAACAAAAACTTGAGAAAAATCAACGAAAGCAATTAAATCGACAAACAATTACCTCGATAATAGATTACTGCGACAATCAGGCTGAACTGTAGAAACTTTGTAAAACCTTAGGTTAGGTTAGGTTTCTAAAACTTCTAAAAAATGTTGTCGACATAAAATACTGTAGAAGAAAAACTTGTCGAGATAAAATCTTTCGAGTTTTTTGCTTACAGACGTAGCCCACCATTAATTAGTTAGATAACATCTGTGATTCAAGCGAACTTTCGAAGAGGTCAAATCTTTGTCGAGAAAAAATGATTCGAGTTAATTGCACTTTATCTCTTTTTTGCAGAGAGATTTTTTTGTGAAGACTTTTTTTTACCAAATCAAACTTTTGCCACATAAAGAAACCAATCATTAGTAAACTTTAAGTTGATTAGTAGAAAAGATGAGGTAGTGCATTCTAATTAAAATTTATTTGGTTTTTTTTTACTAATTAATTTATTAATATTATATAAAAAATATTAATGCTATAAAATTACAGTGAACTACTTTATTTTACCTTTTTTCTTGCTTTCTCTTTTATAAACTACAAAAGTTAAAAAATATTTAAAAAAAAAAACAAAGTCAAACAAAAACTTTTGTAAATTGGCTTTGGTTCTCAAAAAAAAAAAATTTGAGAAGCGTGACAGTTTACAAAGGAAGTTTTTAAAAACTAAAAAAAAGTTTCTACCCAAACAAAAATCTCCGGTGAAGGTAATTTGATTTTTATTGGAATTCCAATTTAAGAGCCCAAACTTTCTCTTCCAGATTTGAAATTAGACACCATTATGAAAAACTTTGATCTTTTCAAAAACTCAGCCAAGAAAACTTTTTTGATTAATGAATTTGTCATTAATCATTAAAATTTTAATTAATGTAAGAATAATTTATTAACAAAACTTTACAACAAAATTTTCTAACGCCTCACCAAAAAATACAAAAACCTTAGGGCATCAAAGCCCAAACTCAAGGTGAGATTTCGCACACAATCACTCGACTTTAATTAATTTTAATTTAATTTTCTTAAAATTAAACCCTTTTGAATTTGTACAATTTGAAATAATTGTTGCCATTTTACTCTCGAGTTAAAATAATACCGTACGCTACAATACCTACAGTAAACTATCAACTAAAAACCGTTAACTATTTCTTACCTAAAGTTCGTAACACTTTATCCCGTTGTAGAAAAAAAAAAGAACTAAAAAAAAAGTTCTTTTGACTTGAGAAGTGCAGAAAAGTAGAAGAGGCATTCAATCTCGTCTTCTTCACCAAAGTAAATCCACATTGAGCTGTCAAAGAAGTTCGAAAAGAGACACGGGACATAATCATCAATTCTACACTTTTTGACCATAGCTCTATGACAACTACAACTAGATCAACTGCAACTAGAACAATACAAAAATAACAAAAAATTCTAGGAATACTTTCGTTCCTTTGTTGGGAGCTAATTACTGTATCCGATTGTGATAAATTTATTAAAACTCGTGAGTTTCACGGTTGACCTAAATTGAATTAATTGTTAAATTTTTATTATTAAAAATATCGTAAGATTAAGTACCAAAAAATAAATAGCGTAACTTGATATTTAGGTTTTTTTAACCTAAATTATGTTTTAAATTAGAGTAACTATTTTTTTTTTTTGATAAATTTGATATTTACCTTTGCTCTAATTGTAGTTGATCATAATGAGCATTGCTCTAGTTGCGAAGTGCTTTGGTTTGAATCCCTTGGACTAACCCTGTCAAACGGGTAAACTTTTTTTCACATTACAAACGCACCTCAAATCTTTTACGTTAAAAAACTTGAAACCAAAACGCTTCCTGACGCCTTAAGCCCTGGACTTTCTTTCGAGGCCCTCCAGGAAAACGAGAGGCTTACAACTTTCCAGGCTCAAAAACTTTCTATTAACTTCAGCCTTCTTCTATAGTTTTCTCTCACAGTACAAATAAGGATGGGGAGGGGGGGGGGGCAACCGCACTACAAACTAGAAACAGAGTAAGTACTACATTGTTGAAAACTATAAAAGATCCTCGAAATTCCAACCAAACTTTTTGTTTTCGAAAAAAAACTTATTTTTTAAATTTTTTTTAAAAAAAGAAATTTAAAAAATAAGTTTTTCGGAGTAACTTACTAATATCCACCCCTTTTATCTCACCTCTCTCCCCCTCCCCGCCTTCCCACCCCTAGAAAGTTCCAAAATGAATAGTTTTTTCGTCAATTTTTGTAGTGACGAAAGTTAGCCAAAACTTGATACCCTCGGGTCCTAAAATTAGTTTTGTCAAAAGCTTTTACTTTTTAGCTTTTAAAGTGCGTAGTACCAAGAAAAATTACGTGACGTGTCACCACAAGAAACCGTGGGTGAATGTGACAAGAAGATGGATCATGGATCCATGTCACGGGGTAATCCTACACGGTACGTGGTGGTTACTTGTTTACGAAAACCTGTCACCACGTTCAAAAAACCTTGTTCAGGAATAAAAACTTTGTCTAAAACCGCAGAAGTTGACGTTACAAAACCGCAGTTCTAAAACTGTAACTGTAAAAACTATAGTGTGGATTCTAGTTAGATTTAAGTAAATGTAACAAAAGAAAAATTTAATTACCCCGTAAGGATCGGCACGTGCCGAGACATTTCATAAATTTTTAAACAAAATTCCAAGTTTTTAACAACATATTTATCAGAAGTTATAAAAACTTTTACTCCAAAGTTGCTTAGGTCAAGAGAAAATTAATTTTTTTCATAGATAAAATAAACCAACTTAAAAACACTTGAACCTTTTCAAATTTTGACATAAGTCCGTTTTCAATAAATGTCGCACGTCATTCTTGATTTGTGTGCTAAAATTATAGTCATTTACTTCCATTCGTATTCGTAAAGGCTGTCTTTGAAACTTGACATTTTCCATTGATAAAATATTTACTGGCCTGTCCTTGACTTCTTTGTCGTCACTTGTCTGGCCAGAGGCTCGAGACATAAAAGTTTTTCAGGCCCGGGTGGGTGACATGTTCCAGAATTTATATAACACCCGACCGAATTTCGAGAATTTTATGTCCCGCCAAAATTAGTTTGGACCAATCCATTAACACAAACTCCTCTCCACTTCAACAACCTTACAGACGATTTCAAGTGGGACCAGTCAGGAAGGAACTGAATGGTCTTATTAGCAAATAAACTTTTACCCTCTCAACCACTAAACTACGTCCAGGACTGTGGTTAGTAAGTTAGTTTCGGTTAGTCTACAAAGTTAGGTTACGCTACCAGAATTCATGAGGCTTCAGATTACCCGCGGCGGGGCTCAAGTGCCACCAATATACTTTCTCCTCACTTATCATGTCCAGGTGAAAGTGGAATCTTCCATAACCATATTTCTTAGCTTCCTGACTTCCTAAAGGAAATCATTGAAGCCTACTACAATTATAGCTGCACCTGAAATAATCAGCATGTAATTAGACCAGCAGTGAAAAAAGCTTGCCCATATTAGAATTCTATTACAGCGCATTTTATGTGCGGGTGTAATTGTCCGCCGGGCATTTTGTCTGTGGACCTAATTGGCGCAGGCCAAATTTCATTTTTGCTTAAAATGATGCACGTTCTCATTTACGATTCTATCCAGGAACTCTAGAAAGTAGATCCCTCCACTCTCTGCTTAATGCCCGTCTTACATTAAAACACTTACGCTCTACTTTCACTTTTACGCTTGTCAGTTCTCCTTCAATTTGGAAAAATCCGGGTATTTTCTTTTTTTTTTTTTTGTCTAGAGCCGACTGCCTATGCCTACTTCGAACCTTGACGTTTTTCTACGAAATTTTTTTCTTTTTACCTGCTCATCTTTTTCACATTCTCTGCAATGCGTCGCACTGCGAAGAAAGGCAAGGGTAAAATGCGTCATTATGACATTTCCTTAAGACTCCATGCCGTGTTGACATTTCACTCACTTCCGTTCCTTTTACCCTCTTTCCTTTCTTTTTTTCAAATTTTTTCACAAAAAAATGCCTAAAAATTTCAGTAACTTTTTTCTTAAAAAAAATTATAAAGTTTAAAAAAAAATGAAAATCTAGACGTTTTTGAGTTATGTCACAAAACATAAAAAACACGTGGAACATCAGTCGTTCTCACACCTCTCACCCTCTAGTATAAAACCTAAGCTTATTATTTCCAACAAAAAATTTTTTTTGCCTGAAATTCAATACAATCTTGAAAGTTATCACCAAAAAAGTCTACAAAAATTTTTTTGTTGAAACCGAGAAGGCTGTGTTTGATGATGCAGAAATGATGCGAATAGGATTAAGCAACACTTTCTCCTTCATAGCTTTACCTCTTTTACTTCTTCGTCAATCCCATTCGTTTCATATCTTTCAAACACACTTCAAAAAAAAAATCTGTAACAAACCCGCCTTCTTCAAAAAATTGTACAAAAGATGACACTTTCTGTACAATTTTGTACATTTACAAAGATTACATCAGTCTACTCCGAATTTCCTTTCATTTGGCAATGTGCTACTTTTCTAAAAGTTATAATTTGTAAATCTTTAAAAAAAACAAAGTAATTGGTGCATTTACTTATAAACTACTATTTTTTCACACTTTAACTTATTTTTTCTGAGAAGACTGACATTTTTTTGGCAACCGTGCCATTTTCTTTTTGCAAAAAAAGAAACGGAGTGTGAGGAGGAGGAGAGAGTGGCTAACTTGAAAATAAACAAAGTCACTTTTAAAAAGTAGTAAATTCAACAAAAAAAAAGTAATTTACTGAATGCAAAATAAACCTGCAGGTTTTTTTTTTTTAAAAAAGAAGCTTTTTCTGAAAAAAAAACTAGAGTGGGCTAACAGCTGTTTCGTTTCTAAATGTCCCTAGACGCGCCCCCCCCCCCCGTTTTCCTCCCAACAAACTATAAAACTAACAAAACTATAAAAACCTCTTTTAGAATTCTTTTAGAAAAAAGCACAGTATTTTGATAGTGAAATGGACTATTTTCTCCCTCTTAAAATTAATTGGTTTTTGGGAATTAGGGGTATTATCACTTTGCCCCAACTGCCAATTACTACAAAGCGTCTAAAGGCTAGAACGTTTGAAAATTCACCGTGCTATTTCGCACGGTGGTTCAAGTCTACACCGTGGGAGACCAATTGTGTAAATGACGCTTCTAAAATTACACCTTTTTGTTTTACGGCTTTCTGTCATGGTTTCCTTTCATAAAATATGAAAAAAAACGTTCTCAAAATTATTCATAGGGTTCTATAACTTTTACTACTGTGTGTAAAAAAGCCACATTAGCCAACCACACCACGAGGAAAAGATAAAAAAAAACTAATTTTAGCTTTGAGAAGAAAAAAAAATTATTCGGATTATTGAATTCTATCCGGGTAACTTAATTTACGGGCTAATAATTTTACGGGTTTCATGTCTCTATTTCGAAAACATTCACTTCGAATACAATGATTTCGAAACATTTACTTCGAATACAATGATTTCGAATGACAATGACTTCGAATAGCAATGACTTCGAATGACAATGACTTCGAATAGCAAAGACTTCGAATGACAATGACTTCGAATAGCAATGACTTCGAATGACAAAGACTTCGAAT
>JABASK010000523.1:0-13932 GCA_019776465.1 Rambutanura hunanensis | reverse complement strand
CCTACTATTCCCTAGGGGAACACACCTTGGCCATTCCAGCCGCCCTATTCAAGTTGAACCGAAAACGGCTGGTGGAACAACTTCGAAGCACGACCAGACCCAAGACTGATATCAAGAATTCCTTTGTTCTCCTTCAAGGTGGTTCTGAATCTACTCGCTGGTGTTCAGACGTGGGTCCTGTTTTTCGACAGGTCAGACCGTAGACGAAATTCTCTAGTTTTCACTAAAATAACTACTTATAACAAAACACATGCGTTATAACTATTGATTTTTCTACCTTTTAGGAATCATTCTTTCACTGGGCATTTGGTGCCCTCGAACCAGACTGCTATGGAGGCATTCACTTGAGCAATGGTCGTTCGTACTTGTTCGTTCCACGATTACCAGACGAGTATGCAGTTTGGCTTGGTAAAATTCCAAAGCTAGAAGAGTATCAGCAGCGATATGAAGTAGATGAAGTGCATTTCGTAGATATGGTAAGTTCAAAAGTGCAAACATAAAGCCGAGTACAGGATAATCCTGAAGCGGCTACTACAGGATCTCGACTAGGTTTTTGGTAGCAAGGAAGAAGGCATCTTCTTCCAACTGATTGAATTGAATGGTTGAATTGTGATGAACTTTTAAATTTCATTGTAAACTTATGTTTTGGTTGTGTTGTATCATGTAAAAACCTTTTTTTATGTTTTACAGTTGGCTGCAAAATTGAGTGAAATCAAACCAAGTTCATTACTCACGCTGGTATTTTGTTTTCATAAAGTTTAATGAATTTAGTTTTAAACTTTCCATGAATTTAGAATAACAAATTGTTACCGTTTTACTTTAGAATGGCGTCAACTCTGATAGTGGGAAGAAATCAATGGAAGCAACCTTTCAAGGAATTGAAAAGTAACTTGAAAATTTGTGTACTGAACTACTAAGCATACATTCCCTCTCATTTAGGCTCTAGGAAACAAGGAAGTCCTGCGAGGTTAGGTTCTGAAAGTTTCTCGTGAACATTTTAGTGATTATAAAAGGACTAACGGCGCGAAAAATTAACCGTAACGTTCATTGATTTAAGGCTTCGAATTTTACGCCATTTTTCAGCGAAAAAAAACGAGAGGTTTAAAACAATTTCTGAAGCGGATCTTAAAATCATTTTGCAATCCGAATTTTCGTGGGTATCACTTTGATTTGGATGATACAAAAAACTTGATGTGGAAAAAAATTTTTTGGACGAAAAAAGTTTTTATTGAAGATTTGGATGATACAAAAAACTTGATCTGAAAAAATTTTTTTTGGACCAAAAAATTTTTTATTGAAGATTTGGATGATACAAAAAACTTGATCCGAAAATTTTTTTTGGACCAACAAATTTATCGAAGAATTTGGTTGACCCAGGTTCTTTGTATCATCCAAATCTTCAATAAAAACCTTTGGTAAAAATATTCTGGACCAAGTGTTTTGTACCATCCATCCTAAAAACTTCAAATAAACAAATTGTGATCTAAATTTCGTCAAGGTTTTTTCTAAATTTTTGTCTCTAAATAACGCCCCATCTGTGAATAAGGCCCCATTCTGAATTATGGCTCCATGTTCTCGTGTCTGTAATATGGCCCCATCTCCTATAAGACCCCTGTCGTCTTAATTCAAAATTTACGGTATGCTAGCTCTTGACATCTCAGTTCAGTTGTCAAACTCATTTGTTCATTTTCTAAAAACAGGTTCAAAGTTGATAACTCGGTTCTTCATCATGAGATTTCCGAATGTCGTGTACTTAAAACTGACATGGAGCTGGACGTTCTTGCGCTACACAAACGAGATTTCATCTAAGGCTCACATTGAGGTCATGCGTAAAATTCGACCTGGTATGCACGAGTACCAATGTGAAGCAATTTTTCAGAATTATTGCTATTACAATGGAGGCTGTCGTCAAGTTTCTTATACTTGTATCTGTGCTTCTGGTGAGAATGGGGCTGTTCTCCACTACGGTCATGCAGCAGCTCCAAATTCAAAACTTATTCGAGATGGCGACATATGGTAAGTTGACTCCACAAATGCACCCAATTCTTTTCCGTAACGTTGAGTTTCAGTAAGGTTAATAGTTGTTCTGGCTTAGAAGGTTAAAATTCAGCTAATTATTAATATACCTAACTTAACTAAACGTTTGGATTTAATCCTTTAAATTTTTTTTTAAGTTTTTGATTTTCGTACAAAATCTTCTTCGTAATTTTCATTTAAGATTCTAGACTTTTCGGTTGTGTCGCTGCTCTTGGTTAGAGTTGCTTATTTGGTTAAATTTTGTTACCTAAAGCTAAAGATGAACTTTTATCTTTAAAAATTGATTAATTATTTGCTTATTTTTAGTTCGTTTGACATGGGCGGTGAGTACCACTGCTATGCCTCTGATATCACGTGCTCGTTTCCAGCTAATGGGAAGTTCACTGCTGATCAAAAAATAGTCTACAACGCTGTCCTAAAAGCAAATCAGGCTGTTTTCAAAGCAATGAAACCGGGTGGGTCATTTTTTAATCTGAGGTTTTTCTGTTTGTGGCATTTATTGGTTACGAAAGGTTTAATGAAAGTGTTAATTGACGTCATTTATTTACTTTTAGGCGTTTCCTGGACTGACATGCATTTATTGGCTAACCGTGAGATGCTCACCAATCTAAAGTTAGGTGGACTTTTGCAAGGGTCGGTGGATGACATGATAAAAGTAAGTCCAGTCTGCAAAATGTTGCTTTGAACGCAAATGCTTTTTAGAACAATCAACCCGCCGTTATCTTATATGGAAATTGAAAGCCCAGCATTAGTTACAGGCATGTTTATTTTTTACGGTCGAGTGGCAGAACGAAATTTTACTAAACCCTTTCGAATTTCTAATAAGTTTATTTAAATGTGAATTTTTTTCTTATTTTTAGGCAAATCTGGGTGCTATTTTTCAACCTCACGGCCTTGGTCATTTTCTGGTACATAGCAATTTGCGAGTTACAATTTTTTTTAGTCCATAAATGATATTTTATGTTTACAATTTTAGGGTATTGATGTTCATGATGTCGGTGGGTATCTAGAAGGTCATCCAGAACGGTCATCTTTGCCCGGGCTTAAGTCACTTCGTACAGCTCGTGTCCTGAAAGCCGGAATGGTTTTGACTATCGAGCCTGGATGCTACTTTATTGATCACGTAATGAAAGAATTTAGAAAGAATGGACACGAGGTCCTAAATGATCTTAGCCTCTATTTCAAAGTTGAAAAGCGACCATTTTCTCTCACTTATGAACCTAAGCGGAAGGTTTTGTGAAAATGGAGTTGCTTAGGGTTAAAGGACTCTTTTGGTCATTTTGTCATCCACTTCTAGAAAACGGGAAAAGTGATCATGGACATTTGAAAATGGCAGGGAACATGTGTGCGGTTGAAGGGCCTTTATGACTTTCTCACTCAATTTCAAAACCCTGCTCAAGTGTAAATGATTATGTTCTCTTTTATGACTCGTCGACCGGAATTTCATATTTGGCGCGCATAGAAAATGGTTCAGAACCTATTCTCTTTTTTAAGAATAGAAGTCAAAAAGGAGAAATCTGAAGAGAATTTGACGATAAACTGGAATGACTTCCAGGACTGTAGTTGCCGCTTGTGGTAGAAGACAATGGAATGTGTCAACTTTTTGCATGTTCTGCCTTCGAAAAGACAAAGCGGAACATGAGGGCAATTATTATTTGAGGCAGTTTTTGTTTTTGATGTTTTTTGAACTTTCTCCGGTTCTTATTTTCAGTTGTTGGACAAAGCCTTGGCTGACTCGACTTTGATCAAATTTCTTGTGCCAAAAGTCATTGCCCGCTTTCGTGGTTTTGGTGGCGTGCGGATTGAGGATGATGTGGCAGTGACAGCCACCGGAGCTGAACTTTTGACCAAAGTGCCTAGAACGTAAGTTTAGTAAAACTGTATACAGTAGCTGCACTTATTTTGGCATGCCGAGTGACAACACCTTGAGCACACGAGCCGATTCCAATTACTTCTGAAATTCGAACGTTTTTGTTGTGAAACCTACAAATTCTAAGTAATCCTTAGAACTTCCAATTACCTCTAACGTGTTCACGTTTGGAGGTATTTGTTGTGTTTTAACCGGAGTTTTGGACGTTTACAACCTTGAGTGTTTACAGCTGTGAGTTTTGAATTTGAAAGGGTGACAGTTGGCTGGTTAGTGCCAACTTTTCTTTGGAGAAAGTCCTTAAAATAAAGTGAAGAAAGTAAGAGGGCGGCTTAAGAAATCGAACTCTTTCTTTTTTAATGAAAGAGATTCGTAAAAGAAAGGGTGTCTGTCAGGATTGACTGTATAAAATTTAATACAGTCCGTGTTTCCATTATTGATGCAGAACTTTTATTTGGATTATGACAACTTTTTGTTTTGATGAATTTTTAGTGTGGAAGAAATCGAGGCTGTGATGGCTGTTGGGATGATTGAGGAAAAAATGGCGCTTTTACCAAAAAGGAAATAAACGTTCCCAAAACTGGGAATTCTAACAACAAGGTATCGCCTGCTGTGGTATAAATAGGACCTTATCATGTTATTTAATCTTTCTAAAGCTAATCTGCATAATATTTTTAAAATTGACTAATTAAAAAATGAAAGAATCGATTGAATTTAAGAGTTTTACATTTAGGAATTCTTAAAACTCTCACTTTTTAGTAGTAGTTGCGGAATGTCGGAGGTTTTAAGATAATAAGCCCTCTAACCTGAATGAACTAAACTGTAAAAGTGCGGGGAAATAAATAAATAAAGCAAAATGATAAATTCCTGCATTTTCTGTTTACTTGCTGCCACAACACGCATGTGTACATTTTAGTTTGAATAAAAATTTAATTGAGAATGGGAATTGAGAATATTCTTCTCAATTTAGGTTAGCTAAATTTTTGATAATTAAAACTCTAAAACTATTACTCCGTTCTTATAAAGCAAGTTAGTTGCGAATGAGTGGAGGTCTTGCGAAAAAGTGGACAAACGTTTGTTTTTACAAAAAAAGAACAAAGGGCTGGGAAAGAAAGGAGTTTTTGTGAGTGAGTTTTCGCCGAGTTTCTTCCAGTCGAAGTTTGATCCTCGAAGAGTACAGAGTTACGTCATCCATCATCATCTCGTCATTTTATACCCATTGACATCGGTCGTTCCTACCTGACCTCAAGTGACACCTTTTCATCTATTGTTCAGTTTCAAGCAATTATTATAATTGAGGCCTGACGTTGCCAATTACTCTCACCATCACCACACACGCAAGTTAATGAGAACCTAAAAATTATAAAGTCTTTTTCCTGGTTCTAAACTTCTCTTACTAACTACTATTCCTTATCATCCTTGGTTTTTGGTTAACTTGCAATTAACTTTGTGACGCACGTCCTGCAAATGTACACACGTTGAAAAAAGAAGTAGGGTTACTACGTACAATCTACCCTTTATCTATCGTAAGTAGACCGTGAACGCTGTGCACGCTAACCAACCAGTAAATGACATTTGCGAAAAAATCGAACAGCAAAAAACGATATCGTTGTGATTCTAGCTGTCAATAAGAAATGATGATATCATCAAGTAAGACGCTGTCAATTGACGTTATTCAATACCTATTTTAGTAAGGTTGAACATTAGCTTATTTTCCGTATGACGCTGCATCACTTTAAACCCGTGCCGTGCCCCTTATATCATTGTTTCCATTTTTAAGAAATTATCAAGTGAGCTCGTCATCAGTACTCACAGTCACCTTTTAACGGCCTGGAGCAGGAAGTTCTAGCAAGTACCGGAAGCCATGGCAAGGTATGTAATCAAGACAACAAAAGGATTTGCAAGAATGGAATCCTAGAGAACTTTTTCCGTCCAGGCAAAGAGAAAACTTTCATTTATATATCTTTTCGTCGCCTCGTCATTATTCTGTCCGCAAATTGGAATATTGCTAGTACAGGAGACACGAGTAACCACTGCGCTAATCTAATCTCCGCTATCACATGTGTCTCCCAATTTTTGAACTGAATGACGTACATGAAACATTTTTACCATTTTACCACGGCTATTTATGTCACCGGCACTTCCTAATTTGTAACTGAACTTGATTTCTAGTGTTGTAAAAGATAATAGAGACTTAGTGAAATCATGGGGCAACCCGAGGATGACCCTGGGTTAAGTGACCCTATGGTACCAAACTCTAGTACCACTAGCACTCCATCATCTAGTTCTTGTACTTCGACATCAAATAGTAAACTTGGTTCCCCAATGTGTGAAGGTGCCTCGTCTTCATCCAGTTTCGACGAAGGACCTTCTAGAGAGTCCCTGGGGAATGTCAACGCGACAAGTTCAAAGCCTAATCTTGGAAACTCTTTGGACAGCGATCCCAAATTCGTCCACCTTCATCGTCCTCAGCTTCTAAGAGGAAATCAAGTGGAAGTTGAAGAATCAAAGGAAACGGAAATTGACAAGGAACTTCTTCCGGATAACCTGAATTCGTCAGCCAAGGATAAGAAAGTAAATGGGAATGATGGAACAGTTGAGCAGCATCGGAAACGTGGCGGAGGTTTCGCATTTGGATTTGGTGGTCTCAATAAAGTTTTTAGTAGTACGCGGAAACGAATTCAGCAACTACCCCAAGCTCTAATTCGAAGTCGAAGTTCAGACGATGAAGATGACGACTCGGCTCAGAGTGACCTTTCTACTTCCCCTCTTACTAATAACAATGAAAAACCTGTACGACCAATGTTAACACATCGTCTAAGCAAGTCATCCTCAGAATCAAATCTCCCTACTTGTATTCAAAATACATTCAATTCTTCAATTGATCTTGATGACCTCCCTTCCTCTTGTTCGACAGATTCTGATGGAATTTTACCCATATTAAAAACAAGTTCAACAAACGCAGTTGGATTTTTAGATGGACGTCATAATCGACAAGGTTCAATACCGCGAAGAAACTCTTGTGACGATGGTACCCTTGACCCATTAACAGTCTTGAATGTACCGAGTGGTGATGCCAATTCTAAATCAGCCGGGTCGTCATCGAAAGTCAAAGTTTCTCGTGAAGAAACTTCGGGACCAGGAAGCCTAGCTTCTAGTTGTGCCCGTGGAGGGTCAAATTCTAGTGCTTGTACGTCTTGTCAAGGCCCTAAGTTTAAGCTATTGACAGAAGGAGACGTTCAACTGTGCAAAGTAAAACATGGGCAGAACTTGATGACAAAGTTGACCAGTTCAAAGTTACTGAGAAGATGGGAGACCCACCACATTTACCTCAATGATCTCTGCATCTCTTCCAAAACTGTAAGTAAATTAACGCAAAACGTATTAACAATCAAATGAAACCTTAGGAAATCATATTTGAATCTCTTATGTATTGAGAGAAGTGAAAATTGCCCATTTGAATTTGTTATTCATCGAAGATGGAGAGCGTGGGCGGGAAAGTGTTTTTTCAAATGTGTGAAATTTTGTGACGTTCGTTTAATTAGCACTTCTAGGAGATGCGAATGGACCATCATAGAGTTTAAATCCTTGAGGCAGTCGTATGGCTGTTCAGGATTTTGCATATTGGCTTAAGCCAGGTTTACACAAACGTAATCTTCTTAACGGTGATGCCGAAACAATGGTTGGTATACGGGTTTAAAATCCCTTCTGTTTCGCACTTTCCGAAGATGCTTTTTTAGGTTTCACCACCAAAACTCCGATAAGGTGTATATGTTAGTACGGTAAATTAAGTAGTTAAGCTGATTACCGTAATTCAATGATGATCCCTTTTTTTCTTTTCATAGCAAAACAAAAGTCTCACTTGGCCGCTTTTTTGCCTCTATCCTTGAAAAAATCTGTAGGGAATGACGTCTGTGAAGACTTGAATTCTTTTTACTGTATCATCTTGGCACGTATTTCTCACAAGAGCAGAAGAGGCTCAACAATATCATCCCTGTACTTCTTTTCTTTCCTTGCAGATTCTCAAATGGGAACCAGAAATAACGAGAATTTTAGATTGATTTATGGTCACGAGGAAAAAAAAGAAATGAGTTTTTATTCCTTTGATATTTAACTTTCATCGGGTATTTAATGAAGAGGTGATTCGTAGACAGTGTGGATATTAGTTTTTGCATAAAGTTCAAGATGCAGAAAGCAGGCATGGTATTTATTAAGTTGCAGTAAAGTTTTTACAAGAGTGCAAATCGTTAAAAAAAACTAAAATGAAATAGGCTCAAAAGATTTATGAGAATTTAGAAAAGTAAGGGGATTTGAATTTAGTAAGCATTTTATTTTTAAAAGTTTCAATTTTAAAAACAGTTTCACAGAATTTCCTTAAATCTTAGCCAAAAACCTAAGAATTTCTTTTACAGTCAAGGTGACGGCAATGACTTTTGTAGTAAACTGGGATTTTAAATTTGAATTCTTGAAAAGAGAAAATGCATGTCGATGCACTAATAAGTGAACCGACTTTTTAGTACAAACAGGATTTTCTTTAAAATTTTATGTTTCAAGAGATTCGTTTTTTTATGATTTTCTTAAAATCAATTGACATTGAAGGTTTTTTGGTAGTAAATTCATTAAATTGGCACACGTTTTAATTAAAGCCCAGAGTAGCACTCTTTGAGTCCAGATTCTTTTTTTTGCAAAGCCGGAAATAGTAAATGGAGCAAGAGAAATCGGCTCGCACGACTTTTTGCAGTTAGGGCAAGGAAGTGAAAGTGCACGGGACTTAAGAAGAATGAAAGGAAGCGTCTGTCTTTTCCTTTAGTTTCTTGGCATAAGAGTCCAATTTCTTTTTCTGTTTCTCCTACTTTTGCTGTAATCTTGCCATACTACCAATGTGGTCCTAATAAATAAAGCTGTGGGATTTAGTAATGTCACACAGCGGCTTCATAAATCATTCAAAACAGAGTTGAGCTTTTGGCCTTGGGATTTTATAGCAAACTAGTAGCCATAGAGTAGAAAGCTTGGCTTAAGATTTTTTTTTTCTTCTAGTCTGTATAGACATACTTTTAGCTTCAGTTTCAAAAAGTGCAGAAAAAGCGGGCTGTGTCTCTTGAGTATTGTAGCGGAATGAGGAATCACCATTTTACTATATGCTTATGAAAAAACTATAGCATTTTTTTAATATCGATTTTTAGATGTGCGTGTTTAGAATTTCCTGTTTGAGAAATTTAGGTCGACAGAAGATGGTAGAGGAAGAAGAGGAAAAAGGAAATTACGAAAAGCTTTTTATTTATCAAAATTTTGTAAAATTGATTTATTGGTAACAATTTGGAGCGGATACACTTTCTTTTTGGAATTTTTTTTTTGCATTCTTGCGACGACTTCCTGTTTTTCTCAACTTTGCTTTCACTCTTGGAGATTTTGATTGACGTTTGAATTTCTTGGAAATTTTTGGATGAGTCATTTTTACCTTTACTNTTTCTTTTTGGAATTTTTTTTTTGCATTCTTGCGACGACTTCCTGTTTTTCTCAACTTTGCTTTCACTCTTGGAGATTTTGATTGACGTTTGAATTTCTTGGAAATTTTTGGATGAGTCATTTTTACCTTTACTATTTTTAGAAGGGTGTGCAACAGCATAAATTTTAGAAATGCAGGAAACTTTAGTACCGTTTGGTATAATAAAAATTCTAGCACAATCTATCAACATATTCGCTGATTTTGAACCATGTTTTCGCGAAAACAGAAGAGATGAATTATTGATTGTACAGATAATGTGTTAAATATTAGTACTTTACTTTGATGATTGGTGACTAAGTGCGTCACAGGATTTAAGTTGAATTTCCGTTTGTGATTTTAATTGGACGGAAAAGTTATAAGGAAACTAAGGTGTAAAATGAGAATGAATGAAACGAAATATAGCAGCTCGTGAGCTAGCGATATTTCAAATTGGAGTGGTGCCCCAGCGTATAACTTTCGGCAATTTTCATTTAGCTGTAGCTCATAAATTGAAAATTGAATGTTACCGTGAGAAAAAGATCAGCAGAAGGCTTTTTTTGTAGCATAGCTTCCACGAATACGTGACAGCCGACATGACACTAGATTAATGGTAAACTTTAAAGGTTTTATCTGTAAAGTAGAACAAGAGTCAAACACCTCTTAAGTTAATAATATCCTGATCTTCCGAGTGAATGACGTCCGTCTTCACCTACTTCTTGAGTTTAATTTAGTAAATTTCGAAATTCAAGCGACTCTCTACTAAAAGTTGAATGAATTCGGTTCTTACTTGCTTTACTTTCCTGTGACTAACCTTGTTTGTCTATAAAAAAAGATTTCCAATCATCTTTCATCTTTTGTTTTCTTTGTCAAAATTTGAGTCATTGACCTCAATCTCATTGCCAAAATAGTCTGGCGCGGAGTGTTTTTTGGAAGGTGATTAACCGTTGTAGCTGTTGTACATTTGTAAAGTTTTAAAAAATGGAATTCGTTTGCACTTGCTTCGACAAAGTTGAAACCTCTCTACAGACTTTCTGACTCGAAAGCTTTGTCTGGCAAGACCCTTTGAGTTTTTCCTTTTCATCTGTAATTGAGCAATTGCACTTTATTCCTTCGTACTTTCTCTGCTGCAACGACCTTTATCGTTTGTGAGAAAGCGATTTTGAGGTCGGAACTACTAAGGAAATGTGAAGAGGGTGAATTTTTTTTTATATAAAATACATTTCTAAGCTATCATAGAATGTTTTAGGCGAAAGAAGTCAGAGGGTAGCCTTAAGCGTTTTGCGGATGGAATCGATGAAGGCAGACACATTTTTCAAGCGAATTTGCTCTACCGTAATAGATTCCATATGCTTTGTAAGTAAAGTCTTATTGGATTCATATTTGTTTGTGACACGACGTGATTGAGTTGGTGGGGATTCGAGTTTCCTGGATTCATTCGGAACAAAATGTTTGATTTGGTTTTGTTTCGCCGGGTTTCTAAAAGGAATCTTCCTAACTTGTTCCCAAAAACTCAAAGTTTTATGTTCGCCCAAAAGAACATTACGGGAACCCAAATTGGCCGTTAGGTTCAAAATCTATCAGTACCTTGAAATTTGAATGGAGATGGGCGGTTTGGTTGAGCATAAATGGAGAAAATATAGGAAGACTTGGTTTGACTACATAACGAAGTGAAAGTTCATAATTTGTGACACTACGCCCATCGCTTACCTTTTTGATGATGATGATTTAGAAGGACAATGCGGGAAGAGGCTTTAGGCTTGACTACATTATTGCTGTGCTGTGATCGACCTTTTGATTGTTTGTTTGCTGCCATGGCAACAACGAGTGGGCACATGCCAGTATTTTCATTCTGTCTCGCTGACGTAGTTTTTTTTTCTGATGATATAAAGTTTTAAAATATGAAAAGGAATATAAAAGTTAATTCCAAGTCCAAGGTCGCTTCTGGCAAGGAATTAAGTAAAGTTGAAATCCTGCACACGACTGCATGGCTACAGAAAATACGGCGGCAATTGTTAAGAGTTTTTGAAATCTTTTCATTTATTTGTGCAGAAAGGCAAACAGGTTTTGAATTTTTCGACAGGAGGACAGGACCCTGTAGAATCTCTCGTGACAGAATTTTGATTAATGACTAATTAATTAAGTAAGGTTCTACAAACTAAAGACGCAGTTGAATAATTAGTGAAGAGTAAAACATGATGAATGACTGGGCTGTTTACGATACTGAAACAATACAACTGCTTTGCAAATTTTGATATTGAGAATAAATTGCGCTTTTTGTATAACTTCTTTTGAGTTTCAGCAGAAAAGTGGTAAGCTTACATAGGTATATATTTGAATCGTGAGG
This sequence comes from Rambutanura hunanensis, assembly GCA_019776465.1. Taxonomy (NCBI): domain Eukaryota; kingdom Metazoa; phylum Arthropoda; class Collembola; order Poduromorpha; family Neanuridae; genus Rambutanura; species Rambutanura hunanensis. The sequence continues at coordinate 2,199 of JABASK010000523.1, read as the reverse complement.
ATTTAAAGAAGATGAAAGGAAAATTTTCAAAAATGAAAGAATTTTGAGGGGTTTTTTAGGGCACTTTATTTTATTCACTCAGTTCTTTTTTATTGGTAAAAGGATCTTATGGGAAGAATACAATTGAGCCCAAAGTGAAAGTTCAGGTTTTTTGTCTAGAAGATAAGCGGTGGTACTCTACGGTACTGGAGCAAAATTCTGTTCTAATTTTGACTTTCTTGACACAGCATGGAGTAGAGTATCCGACTGTGACGTGACGACTAGTGCAGTGTGTTGAGTTTCTGAAGTGCACTTCGTGCCTTGACTCCGAAAAAAAGTCGCGTTCAATTTCTTATCGGTCTACCGTCCACTTCCGCCTCCTTTTTCAGCACTAACCTTTTTTTTTTGTTTCGCCGACAAAGTCAATAATACATTTTCACTTCGTTCATTCTACTTTCTTGGGTAATTTAGCTGTAAATGTTAATACCCTTAAGAAACAAACCAAATTTTGAGGATTTAATTATACCTTTTAAAAACAAAGAACATGGAGAGTAGATGGGGACAACAGTGCAATTTCTGTAAGGAGAAAGCAAAAACGATGCTTTTTCCTTGAACTTTGAATATTAGAGTAGGAATTTTTAAAATTCAATTTTCATGCCTGACGTTTGATTCCAACGAAATTAAGATCTTGATTCCATTTTAATGGGATTTCGCTTCTCTTAAGTTCGTAACTAGGCTGGCTTTACGAAAAGTGTAATTGTAATTCTAAAACCGAATTGGTTGACGACCTCACTGAATAAATTAAGGAAACTACGTTGTTCAATCATGGATAGAAAGAAGGGCAGTTGCGGACTAGAGCTCATGAATGTGAACAAGTAAAAAGGAGATTTTTTTTCGACAAGGCGAAATTGGCTGGACAGGGTCGTTCTTTCTTTTTCATAATGTATGTGATTCGTTGAGCTTATCTCAATAAGGTTAGACTTCACTAGATTGTCAAGAAAATGTCATCCAATTCAACTCAATCTTCTTTTGGTTCTAAAAATGGAAAATGAAGCGTATAAGGTTTGACTGAAATGAAAGAGCTGCTGAGATTTTCAATAAAGTGAAATTGGACTGAATGTTTGTGAAAAGAAGTCCAAGAGTGGTGTATTATTGAGAGCATGAAATTGTAAACTCGAGAAGAACGTGTCCACGCTCCACATCTACCAGTACTAACAAAAGAATTTTTTTTCAAATAATTTTTTCTTACTCATTGTTTGGTCTTTCTTTGATGAAATTGGGGAAGTTGCTTTGACGAGAGTACACACGTACTTGTTCTTAAGCAATTGAAAAGACAATCATTTTTGATCTGGGGGGGGGGGTGATTTCATTTTTATGAATTTAAGATTTGACAAATAACGAATGTCCTCCTGGCGGAAGAGGAATTGCAAGCAATTTATTGCAATTATTTTCTTTCCCTAATTAGCAGCGTCATTTAGTCGTAAACGCTTAGACTTTGTAGCTGGATCCTCGTATTTTTCATGGTAGTACATGCAAAACGAGACGGCGATAGCTAGCTTCCTTTACGGCAATCTACTTTCTACTAATAAATTCTAGTCATGAGGTAGATTATAGTTTCTTCAAGGGGTTTCGGTTTCACATTATTCTAGAACATCTCGTGTCTTTAGAGTATGAAGAGTGACCGTAATGCTTTTCCCCATTTACTTTGAAGTAGGACGATGTTGTTTTTAGGTTGAGACATCATTAACTTTGGCTTAAGACTTCGTACTATCTATTAGAAAGTTTCGAAGCTATATTTTGGTTACGAGTAAAATGTTTCTTTTGGGGTTGAAATAGAAAAGAAGAGGTACAAGAAAGTTTAGAAGCACAAGTTTGCTAATTAGAAGTTACTGCGACTTTTTTTTTAGTGTTAACTTTTATAAACTCATTGGAAAAATTCAATAATTGAATTTAGACGCAGGTGTTGTCAACTATTGACCCATGACTGCTGCGTCTGCGTGTTCCAGAGAGTTAGAACTTTTTAAGTTTGAAAAAGTAGTATAAACCGTTGACACGAGTAATTGTTTTAAGGTGCTAAATTTTTTTTAAATTTGACGAATAACTTGCATTGTCTACATATTTCGGAACCTTTATAATTCTCTTGTTTCATGTTCAGCAAAAATCAATAAGGCCGGTACCAATTTATTTAAGCGAAAGTCCGAGGACAATTTTCGAATTGGC